>JAFJYH010000414.1:0-34539 GCA_017365405.1 Cadophora malorum | reverse complement strand
GCCTCAGCCCAGCTTAAAGGTAAACAAAAGAAGACCCCCACCCCCACTCCTCAGCTACTGGATCCGCG
The DNA here is from genome assembly GCA_017365405.1 of Cadophora malorum. Classification (NCBI taxonomy): domain Eukaryota; kingdom Fungi; phylum Ascomycota; class Leotiomycetes; order Helotiales; family Ploettnerulaceae; genus Cadophora; species Cadophora malorum. The sequence goes on along the minus strand of JAFJYH010000414.1, from coordinate 34,471 downwards.
CAACCCCCACATCGAGGTCCGGCTATCTAGATTCTTATACTAACGACATCACATCATATGGCAGTGTGTGCACATGACTCTTTTTGATTATAGTTCTTATATTTCTTTCCTTCTGCTTTCTACAGAGAGCGCCACATTATTCCTTCCTGTTCCTTCTTTCCCATCCATTCCTGTCCTTCCCGTTTTCCTTCCATCGCAGTTGCCCGTCTAAATATCCATCTACCAAGCCTGTCCATCCAGGACGATCCCAAGCTCCCCGGGCCTTTCTGACCTTGATCCTGATTCTGACAAGGATTTCAGGCTCCCAAGCCACGAAATGTATATACAGCACCAAGAAAATCAAGGGACGCCCGCTGAAACGCCAGCACGTCCAAACCCAACAAAACGCCGCTCTATGCATATACCTTGTGACCCATCCCTTTCCATCCCATCTGATCTGTCTGTCCCTGACTCTTTCTCATCTATAGACAAAGGAGAAATAACACTGGCAGGGAAAGAAACCCGCCGCTGAGAATCTGAAACCCCGGAATCCAGTATCCAAAAATCTCAAAAATCCTCGAACGTATCCACGATTCAGTCCTCGTTCTCTCAATGCCCCGCAGCAACAACAGCAGAAATCTGCTCAGGCTTCCAATCCTCTGCCTCCGTATCCCGCTTCGTCCTCTTGACAGTGAAAGATTGCATAGCACCAACGATCGCCACAAACGCACTTCCATACCACGCCAGACCCGTGAAGTCCACCCGCGAGCCAAGCGTATACAGATACCCCGCTACAGGCGGCGCAACAGTCCGACATGCCGCTCCTGCGGACGCTGCAAGTCCGTTGATTTTACCGAGGACGCATGGCGACGGTGTAGCTTCCTTGATAAGGATCAAGAGGACCGGGTAAGCGAGGATGGAGAGTAGATTTCGGACCGTAAGACATGTGTATATTCCCACCATGAGCCAGGATTCGGGGAGGTAGATGAGATAGGGCATGATGAGGTAGGAGACTGGATGCAGGATTGAGACCGTGATGAAGAGTTTGTGGATGCCAAGGGCTTCGGCGGCGAGGGGGAAGACGACGGCTTGGACGAAGAGCGCGATGATGCCGTTGATGGACATTATGACGCCGACTTTTTGCACTGTGAGACCTAGACCGCCGGGGATGAAGAATGGGTTGGTCAGGTGCGTGTTGGAGAGGGCCGAGATGGTCAGCTCGCCGCGGGTGTCTTCAAGGAAGATGGGGAGGAGGTGGTCGTAGGTCATGGAGTGGTAGGTGAAGATCCCGAGGGCGATGATGAGTGCGATCACTCTTTTGGTGAAGATTTGAGGACTGGAGCGAGTTTTGTTGGTTGCGCGGCGCCATTTGCTGTCGTCGCTGCCTTCGAATGTGCCATATGTATCTGCTCGTAGATCGACAGCTGGAGTCTTGATTGCGTCTGCGGTGGCGATGAGAGGGGTTTCGTCTGAGACATAGGTCGAATCTGGGAGATTGACCCGTGGTTGCATGTCTGGGTGTGTTTCTTCCAGGAGAAAATAGCCTGCCAGAATACTGACAAGCAGTAAACTGGAGCAGAGCAAATTTGGCAGCAGGTATGGGAATCGTCCAAAGAGCCCATCCTTGGAGAAAGTGTTTGGAAACCCAACCGCGGGATCTGCAAATGTGCCACCCAGCGCAGGACCGATGATCGTTCCAATCGACCAGACGAAAGGCATAACACAGTATGCCCTTGGTTCGTGTTCGGGCTTGGTAACCAGCTCTGCGACCATAGTCTGAATAACGCCAATGTTGCCATTCAAGAAGCCCCCGATCGCTCTACCAGCCAGCGCGATCCAGATGTTCGATGACATCCCCACAATGATCATAGACAGCATTGTACCAGCACAGCCGGCCAGTAGCACAGGCTTTCGTCCTACTCTATCGCTCAGAGAACCCCACCACATGCCCGTCATGGACTCCGCCAAAGCAAAGGCAGAGATGAGGAGACCCGCGTAGAAAGAAGCGTCATTTTCATCGCCGACATGGAATTTCTTGACGAGTGGCCACGCGTAGGGGAAGATGGACGTAAGAGCAATGGGTTCCGCGAGTCGCACAATGGCTAGAAGAGGCGCACATGTCAGCTCGTGCCTCTCTTCTGTTTAGGAGTTGTACAGCATTGCATATGCTTTGCGATGTCGCCCATCTGGAATGACATCGCCGGGAGGACAAGACGTACCAAGTAGAAAGAGCTGTGTGGTTGGAAACTTCTCGGGGTCGCGATCTCGATTCGATCTCGATCTCTGTTTTGTTAGGGTCATTGCTATGTTTCCTGGCTTTGATCTTACGGCTTCGCAAGTCGCGGATTGAGACTCTGTGGCAAGAGGATTGGCGAGCGCAGCAGAGGTAGGCTCAGTTCGACTCTTCCCTCTCTTTCTGAACGGTTGAAAGAGAAAGGGATCGAGAGGAAGGAAATTGAGATGTGCGGGAGGAAGAATTGACTTGTGTAAAGACTGTAGTAGAGAAGGACAGGAGAAGGAGGTGGGAGGAAGTCGTTGAAGGAGGGGTGGTGGAAATATAGGTAGAAGATGGTGGAGGTTATGGGTGGGCCAGACTAAGTGATTGTGCCCTTGGTGTGGTCCCTCGACCTGACCTCGGAACCAAAGAAACGGAAACAAACCTGGGCCTTGCCTTGCCTTTCGCCAGTACCGACGTATAGCTCTGTTGACTCGCTCGGATTTGTTGGCAATTTGACAGATGCATGTGTTGCATGTCCTTGCGCAGACGCTTGTTGTGTCTATCTTTCGCCTCCCGTCCTATTTTCCCCGTGAGAATGTTTTACATCCAGCCTCTCCCCGGTATGTCTAGGTGCCCCACCATGCATGCAAGCGGCGGATGCAGAGAAGCGAGCGCAAAGAGTAATTTCCATTCGCAGACTTGGATTCTGGATCTGCATGTAGAAGCAGCCAATATGCATTCCGGGACCTGGAGCTACGATAGCAGAGAGGCATGCTCATTGGCTAGGATATGGGCTGAATTGGTCTGCCGATTGCATGGCAACCAAAACTCTGCGGTGTGACGGGAGAGGAGGACCGCGGGCCAGAATGCACCGAGAGAAGAGTCGGGGACGGTCAGGCTTTGGTGGCTCATCAGTTGTCTAGAAGAAGCACCAGCAAGACCAGCCGATCTCTTGACAACCTGTTACGTGAGAGAAAAGCAACAAATACGAGTCAAGGACACCACGAGACGTGTGGAAGAAGGAACATATTTCCCTTACCCACCGCTGAGTTGTTCCCCGTTGCGAATGATGTTCATACCGCTATCCTTTGGCCCATCGTCCGATCATGAACAAGGAAGGGCATGAAGAGGTGATGAGAAGGTTTGAACAACTCGCTCGAAAGTCAAAATCTTTCTGATCGGAGCAGGGATCAGATCAGCCGAAATCGCTTGCGCGGGTGCAGGCAAGGATAAATGTCTTATGCACGGGCTGCATACCGAACCAAGCTTCATTCTCCCTCCCAACCGTCTTCCTCCCATCAGAGACAACAGCCGTGCGTGGCGGTGAGGATTGATACCAACACGCCTCTTATCGTCTAACATTCTTGATTTCCGGATCATCGATTGCAGGTTCACATGTCGATAGGCAGACAACAGTGCCACAAAATCAGGCCACTTAATAAATTTCGTCCTACCTGTCGTACGGACACCTTTCCACCACCTTGTTGTCGCTTAAGACCAAGATCCAACGGTCCGGCTCTCCTCCGAGCCCTCCCATCTGCAAGTCCGAAATTGTCTACAAGCCTCCATTCGCATATGAAGGTCCGAGATGCACCTCCAACGATGCTGCAGCAGAGATACATATACCGCGATAGCGAAGCCTTGCTGGCTTGTTTGAGGATTATGCACATGCAGAGGGAGAGATAGAGAGATAGGCGTTTCTCGTGCGACCGACCATAGGACGCTCTTCGTTCTATCAGTGCTTCCCAGCATCTGCGACTTCAACGTCTGAGGCCCGGCCCGGCAGCTCCATTCACTTGCTGATCAACATCAACGTCAGGATTTATGGAATTGATCATTTTCTTAAGTTTACTTGTAAGTGGATGATGAAATGCATACCTGGTATATACCGATCGGTCTTACACGTGCGAGCGATAAGGATTTCTTCTGGAAAGTGGTACGACAGCATGGGCGGTGAAGGGAGTGCGGATTGGATAGAGTTTGCGAATAGTTGAGAAAATTGTGTATACTAGACTTTGAGGATTAGAGATGAAGTTGCGATCTTCGATCGAGGACGGGTAAGAACGGGTAGCTCTAAGGACAGCTCATATTGCATACTTACATGCAGATGGATGAGCTTGAAACGATATGATAAGATAGCCACTTTGCTTGTGAGTGGCAGACAAATTTGAAAGAAATGATAGAGTTTGAAGTAGGCATGTGAAGAACGCATTATGATATTGATATCAAACTTCATACCTAGCTTGCAAAGGGCCGATACTGCGATAGTTGCAGTTCATTGTGGTTGGAGAGACAACTTCAGACACAGGAGGTGGTAGGAAAACGTGTACAGATAGCAGCGTCTGGTTTGATGGCCTCAATCATCATTCAATCTCCTTGAATACACACGTTTGGTATCGTATATGACTGGCTGGCTGTAGCTGCATGTCTATATCCGCAACCAGGCTTTGCAACTTAAGGCTAGGCAAAGTCAACATTTGATGATGTGGCTCGCTTAGCTTTTCAGGGAAAGTGAAGCAATCGGTCCTTTCAATCATAACAACATCGTATACTTCTGCCGTTAGGTCGGATAGCTCAATAGCTTCATTGCTTGAGGCACTATAATCTCTGAATAATTTTCATCTTACATGGATGATAGAGCGTGTGCCAATTAGATCTTGATCTTTTCTTTTCCGACTTGACGATGTCTAAAAATCATTCCAACTGCTGACATCTGCTGTCTATAGACCTTCGAAGGAATTATGTGACTAGGACTCATTAAGTGGACTGCTTAACTTCTCTCAAATATTGAATATATTTTTGCAAGGCCCGAACGGTGAGATCGATCCTCTTTGTTCTTTTCGCTGTTTGTTTTCTCTTCGGGGATGTGGAAATTCTATCGTGGATAGGCAAGCTCCAGAAAGGCGCTTCCTACCTGTGCTTTATTTATTTACTTTGGATAGCATATGCTCAAAACTAGACAGTTTCCGATAACATATTATCCAGGGCTTAGTTAATAGATGATGGAATCCTTGTCGACATTGCTGAGTTGATCAAGTTCACTCTGAATAGTGCACAAGTGGCAAACCTCGACATCCGTAGCAAATCGACCTTTCCGCATCCATCATCGAAATATTTCGAGAGCTTACAAGCTTCATCCGCGGCAGCGACAGCAACTGCCAATTGCCAACCAACACGCCATGTCGACATCTTCAATTATACGGCCCAGTATGAGGGGGCTTCTAAAAGCTCATCGCACATCACAGTTGCCACCAACCTTCCTTCTCCCAGCCCTCTCCGCCCCTAATCAACAACAAACCGCCTCCTTCTCCAGTACACCATCAACCCTCTATCCACGAGACATGAACCGCGAACGTGGCGTCTCAACAGTACGCCGCACCGGCCTGCGCCAACCTCTCTCAGTCTCGAAAACCGAGCTCCCAAAACCCGTCCTCGATGCCACGAAGCGCACAAAGGTAGCCGTGGATCCAGACCACGGCCTTTGGCAGTTCTTCCACAGCAAGGACAAGCCGATGAACACTCCTGAGGAGGATGCAGAGCATGGGAGGTCTTGGACGACGGAGGAGCTGAGGGGAAAGAGCTGGGAGGATCTACATGCGCTGTGGTGGGTTTGCGCGAAGGAGAGGAATCGTATTGTGACAGAGGCGTATGAGAGGAAGGCTTTGGAGGCGGGATATGGAGAGGATGAGTCGAAGAGGAGGGATAGAGTTGTGAGTTTATCCTCTTCACCTTATGGGCATGCTTTGGCTGGATGTGGCAATTGAGCATATTTTGGAAAGAGCTAACTGGGTTTAGGTGAGAATGACACAGAAAGCTATCAAGCAAGTCCTCACGGAGCGATATTACTCCTGGCAGGAAGCGGAACTCCTCGCACAGGAGGATCCTGAAATCGACCTTTCTGGAGAGGGACCAGTATACAATCCTATGGAATTCGAGGAGGAAGTTGATGCGGAGGTTAAGCCGGAGATTTCCCTGGACACAGGAGCCAAGACTGAGCAGAAGACTTCACCAATTGCATAGAGATGGTTTGGAGAGTGACTTGTATAATAAGTGGATACCCAAAAGCTGTATGATTTGTGGTTGCATAGAGTCGCGAGGAGCATTACGGCGGCAGTTACAGCGGAAGCTACAAACAGATAGATGTAAAGAAACCTGTACCAATACAAATACCGTCATGATCACCAGGATCACCTCAATCAACAACATTGACATTATTCCGAATGAATAGAAATCGCCCCGGTAGCATAGCATAACATCGTTCACATTCTGACACAAAGGAAATAGGCGGTAACCAGTTCCAGATGGGTCCGTAGGCGAGACCAATGAGCATCGACCCTTCAATCCAATCGACCAGGACCTGACCCAACGTCCCAGTCTCGAAGCAGAAAGCCTCAAGCTTGTGTTCACCGATCATTTGCAGCTTGCCTTTCCAGCTGTTCTCTTCTCCTTTCCTACTATCGTCCCCGCCCTTCAATCAGCTATCGCCATGGATGAGATTGCCCCCGAGTATGATGTCGTTGTTCTGGGAACAGGTAGGACTCGACCCCGCATGGAGGGGCAAAGCAGAGAGAGCCACGATATGAGGGGATTCAAGCTAATTCACAACGCACAGGTTTGACAGAATGTGTGCTCTCTGGGTAAGCCCTTTGAATAACGAAGCTCTCTCGAATCGGAAGCTAATAAGCTGCACAGTGTGTTGAGTGTTAAGGGCAAGAAGGTCCTGCATATTGACCGAAACGACCACTATGGAGGGTAAGTTCGAGGACCCCCAACTTTCTATGTTTTGCTGACAATAGAAGTGAGGCTGCTTCAGTCAACATCGAGACTGTAAGTATCATTCTCGAATCTGCGAATATATCCTGACATCTGCCAGCTCTTCAAGAAATACGGCAACTATAACAAAGGGGAGGAACCATGGAAGAAGTACGGCCGCGTCAACGACTGGAACATCGACCTCGTACCCAAGCTCCTTATGTCCAGCGGAGAGTTGACCAATATCCTCGTCTCCACCGACGTTACCAGATATCTTGAGTTCAGACAGGTGGCAGGAAGCTATGTGCAACAATACTCTGGAGCCAAGGCGGCTGTTGCGAAGGTCCCCTCAGATGCTGGTGAAGCACTCCGGTCTTCATTGATGGGTCTGTTTGAGAAGAGACGGATGAAGAGCTTTATCGAGTGGATCGGCACATTCAAGGAGTCGGATTCTGCTAGTCACAAAGGTATTGTTGGGATCCTAGGTAAGGGGAAATAGGGCTGACAGACAAAGGTCTCAACATCAACACCTGCACAATGAAGGATGTCTACGACAAGTTCGGCCTCGAGACAGGAACCCGAGACTTCATCGGCCACGCCATGGCACTCTACCAAACCGACGCCTACCTGAACGAGAAGGGCCGCGCCCCAGAAGCCATTGAGCGAATCCGCCTGTATGGAAACTCAGTCTCCCGCTACGGCAAATCCCCTTACATCTACCCACTCTACGGTCTCGGCGAGCTGCCTCAAGGATTCGCTCGTCTGTCCGCCATCTATGGAGGAACATACATGCTCAACACCAACATCGACGAAGTTATCTATGATGGTAACAAGGCTGTTGGCATCAAGGCTACGATGCAAGACCGCGGTGGAGAGGAGCCCATGAAATTCGAGACCAAGGCGAAGAAGATCCTCGCTGATCCTTCTTACTTCCCTGGCAAGGTTCAGGTTACAGGTCATGTCTTGAAGGCTATCTGTATCTTGAACCATCCTCTCGCTGGAACAGACAACAGCGATTCATGCCAGTTGATCATTCCTCAATCGCAAGTTGGACGCAAGAATGGTACGTTTTCGCCACTTGAGAAAGAGTGATTCGTGCTAATGAGGTCAGATATCTACATCGCAGTCGTCTCAAGCGCCCACAGCGTCTGCCCCAAGGGATACTACATCGCCATCGTCTCCACCATCGCCGAGACAAACGCCAACCACCACCTCGAGCTCGCCCCCGGTTTCGAGCGTCTCGGCAAGATCGAGGAGAAGTTCATGGTCAGTATTTCCTCTTCCCAAACCCAATCATATTCCTCTCCCTCTCCTCCATTCTCTCCTGTCCGGAGAACCATACATTGACATGTCAACCAACCAGGGTCCACCAATCCCGCTCTACGAGCCCCTCGAGAGCGGCGTCAACGACAACATCTTCATCTCCAAGAGCTACGACGCGACCAGCCACTTCGAGACTACGACCGATGATGTCAGGGATATCTACCGTCGGGTTGAGGGACATGATTTGGTTGTTGAGGGCCTGAGAGAGGGGACGAACTTGGTTGGTGATGATAACTAAGGGTGACTTGGTCTGAAGAAGGGAGACATGAAGGGGGTAAAGTACATAGATTGGGTTATAGTAGGGGAGTGAAGGGAGAATGGATGGGCATTATACTCCGTAGCGTTGATTGAGAAATGATGACGGCGATTTGGACTGGTTGTTCTTCCACTTACTGCTCTCTTCGAGTCTGTATGTCTTTGAACTCCTGCTATTTCTTTTCCTTATGATCTATGTCCTCAATCATGATTATATACCTCACAACCTCAAGTAGCAACAGCTTGCACTCTCTACTAAATGTGAATGGTGGTCTGAAGAGCTTCACTTATAAGGGGGCTGTAAACTTGCCACTCGCTTCAGCAGGGGATCTATTTACACAAGCATACACTCCTTTAACAGAGGATTGAAATTTCAAAGGTTCAAAATCATGGTATGAATTGTGCAATTTGGTGAGGCCTGGCTGGTTGAGAAAGCTAGATATTAAAACAGAGCAAATCTTAGTCCCTCCCCCCTCAAACTCTCCTTGCCAAATACGAAAATCTGCCAATAAATGAGCTGAACTCATCAGTGACCACTTCAAACTCCGTAACTCAGAAAGCAGCGCAGAAATATTGGCCTCGATCTATAAACATCTATCTCTCGAGATTTATCAACTTCGCCAAAGCCTAAGACCATCTACCCATAAGCCACGCCACCCTATGAACTTCCCCTGAACTCCAGGAATTCTTTTCCACCACTGCTGCAAAAAGATTGAACTATCAAACATGAGCCTCAACCGACTATTAAGAGGAAACGTGGTGACCCAATGATCTCAGAACTCCCAACTTAAAAGTCTGATGTCTGATGCTCGCCTCGTCCTTGCTCCACCTTTGCCTTGACCAAGATCAGAAATTCATGACCGTCTGGCAAATTCCCAAATGGCCAAACAATTCCCTTCTCCCGTACTATCTTCAGTGCCTCAAGTGGCTCCTCGTGGTCGACCCAGAACTCAGTGTCAGCACATGAGATAGCCCCTCCAACATCTTCTTTCCCATCTTGACTGAAAAGTGATCCTCGAAGTTTGGCCGTTTGGACATATTCAACCGGGCAAGACATCATCAGACTTTTGGCGTGCATCTTGGTCATTTCGAGATTGACATCTTCTGGGCCTCGACCAAAGACACGGAGCACAGCTAAGATAGCAAATGGATGCGATGACAAGATGCCGAAGCCACGCTCCTTTTCTCTCAGCTCCTCAAGTAATTTCTTGGCTAGACCTTGGTTGCGATGAGCGCTGCTGACAACAAGTTGTGTGATCCAGAGCATGGGTCTGCCATCGTAGATCCATCTTGTTCCGAAGACATTGCCCGCCAGTTCACCATCAATGTTAACACGAATGTAAACATTGTCAGCACCAGGAGGCAGAACTTGCTCTCTGAGCTTTTTCGATGACATCTTGACTCGGGCAGCTAATGTCACTGTTAGATAAGCGTTGAAAAAACAAGTGAGCAGTCAAGATTATAAATCAGAAACTAACAAGTCGGATAGTGATGGGAATAGATAACAATAGATGAGGAAGAGAAAATGACCGCGCGATCAGATGTAAGCAGCGCAGTACAGTAAATGTCAAGATGGCTGACCTTGTTTGGCAAACTTTCCCATTTTCTCCGCCGCAAGAGGCCCCCAGACACCGTAGTTCAGGCTGAAGAGTTCAGCTGCTGAGACTAACATATCCTCAGTGATCTCATCTCCTGTGAACTTCTCGATGATTTGGACAGACATGATGAATAGTTTTGAGCTTGAGACTTGTGCAGTAGAATTGGTGACTTTGTGAATTTTTGTGATGTGAAAGTCCTCGAGAGGAGATCTTTTGCGGTGACAGGAAAATTATTCCTGACTTTGTATTGTTGCTCAAATTGTAAATCGGACTGGCCAAGGAAACTCGCTTAGCTTTCTGGAGTAAATGCTAAGTCAGACTGCTTTAGTAGCTGGTTGGTGCGCCCAGTACCAAACTTGAATGCACTTAGTTCCAGATAGCGTGAAAGGCCAGCCTGATGAAATGTTAGACATTTCTGCAGCAAGCTATCTCAGGATCTGATTGTCAAGATTTTAGACTTACAGTGAACGCAAAACCTTGAAAGATGTCCAGAATCGATGTCCTAGAAATCTTTCAGTACTTGTAACCCTCGATACTGCTCCTAGGTGCAATCCAAGCTTAAAAAGCGAATTTCCTTGGAAATATCGAGCTGGAATTGATACCGAATTTCTAGCAAGTAGAGCTATGAGCAGCGAATTGCGATTGTGATTGAGAAATCTGTAGTCCAGGTGGTGAAGCTGAGTAGAAGTCTTGTTGATGTGGCTTGCTGTTGGTTGAAGTTTAGATGAGGTAGATATTTATACGGAAATTGAGGTTGAGGTCGAAGTTCAGTTTGGTATTGAGAAGTGAAGATGTGAGTGTTAAGCAGGTAGCAGAAAGAATCATTCTGACTGTAATGTGAGATTTAATCGTTGAGAGCGAACAGAAGTTCGAGGAGATGAGTGTACATTGGAATAAGATTTGAGCTGGAGATGAAATTCAAAGTATCAGGGTTGCTAGAGGAGATCTAATGAGGTTGAAATGACGGTTGGAAATTGATCAGAACGAGTGTTCCCTGAAGGAAGTTTGAGCCTGGCACGCAGTGTGTATTATTATGTGCTAGTGATAGGAGATTGAAGGCGAAAAAAGGATGGAAGGCTGTGTGAGTAGATGGTTTGGAGTTGTTGCTTGAAGAATATTGAAGTAGATGAGAGAGAAGCACTCCTAATATAGACGAGATCAGGCGTGCTCTCAAGGTAAGCAGGCTAGTTGTCACGTCTTGGTTCTTTCCCTAGAGACGTAAGAGTGAATGAGGCAAGTTTCCACCAAAGAATTGGTAACGAGCAATCAACGTCAGCTCAGCCTCATTCGTCTGGACTTCAAGCACCACATAGACCACAAATTCACCAGATATTACCACTCACAGCAGAGGAGATGTATCGCAAAATGGGTTGCATTGAGAGACTAGAACAAAATTGCGTTAGACGAAAGCTATAAAACCCAAGTATCAAGAAGTAACACATTGGAAAGTGTGGAACCAAACGAAGATCATTCCTCACACCACTTGATATGAGATTCGACAGCCAAAATCTACCCATCGAAATAGCACACTATAATCCTCCTTAGCGACACCCTATACTTCGTGAGCCAAATCTCAGCCCGTCCCTCAGGGCGACCAAGCACCCACCCTCGCTTAGCAGCCCCTGTTTCGCCCAGATAAACAAAGCGGACACGCTCCCTCACCACTCACACCTTCCCCTTCATTTCCCTGAAAATATCTGCCATGAAACTCCTCACCTTCTGTCCCCTCGCCACCCCACTAGCTGCACCCATCTCCCCCCAGACCTTAGCCCTCTTCCTCCTATCCCCCTCCCTCACCCCCTCAGCATCAACCTGCACATCAATCAACCTCTGCCTCTTCCCCCTCACCTCCTCCAAATCACGAAAATTATCCAGCATCTCAACCACTGACTTCGAACGCACCGTTTTCAGATGTGGACGTAAGACGTCGCGCGCGCCGAGAGGGTGTTGGATCTGTGTGAGCTCTTGGGCGCGTGTGTGGATTGATTCGAGGAGTTCGGTGACGGTGGGTTGCGCTATGTTGTGTGTGAGGTCGTAGATGCGTTGGACGTCTTTGGGGACGCGGGGGTGTTTTGAGAGACGGGCGATGGGGCTGTTGCTGTCGGTGATGGATGCTCCATGTCCGTCTCCGCTGATCCAGTGTGGAATGCTGGGTATTTTTGGCTTGTAGTATATGACAGGAGGTTCAGCTTCTGAGATTTTGGTGTCTGGCTTGTCAGCCTGCGACGTCCTGGTGATCTCCAAGGTGAGATTTTTCCAGTCCACTGGCTCGTAGAAGGTGAGAGGTTTCTCATCTTGTAACGGCATTCCGCGATTGTTGCCAAAATAAAGGTTCAATGTGCTATCAGCAGGGAAGTGGCCTGCCTCGAATAGAGCGCCTTTTAAAGCTTGGACAGAACTTCCCGGGAGAAGTGCATCCCAGGCATAAGTTTCGATGCCGTTGATAGATCTGTCGACCACCCCTATACTGTCAAAGACAATTCCCAGGCGTCTGCCTTTGAGACCGGACTTTTGTTCCTTCTCGAAAGCGGCGTGTCGTTGAATCCAAATCCGCCTGTTGCCCCAAACTGGAAGCTTATTGATGCGGAAGAAAGCCATCCAGTCTGCATCATTCCAGGTCGGTAAGTCGTCATCGTCAACAAGTCCCGCAGCTTCGAAGATCTCCTCGTTCGTTGACAGATTGTGGTCTTTGGCAAAGTCCTGGAGATACTTGACCAGGTAGTTTCTGACACGTCCTCGAAGGGCATGCGCGTTATCAATACCATCCAGTCCACTCAGACCAGCTCGATCTCTCAGATATTGCTCACTCCAGTCGTCGATGTACTTGATCTCGGCATAATAGATATACAAAAGTGCTTGATTGTCGCCTTCGAACAGCTTCTCCGCTTCCCCCAGACAGAATTGCCTCATCCGCTCGACGAGAGCTCGATCTGCTGCCTTAGTCAGGTCAAGACGTTGGTTCTGCTGGACGTATGTCGCTGGCAGTGATCGCCCCAAATCGATATGGCGCAGCTTGCAGAATTGGTGTGCGTCTACGATAGTTGTTCGGGCGATAATTTCGGGTTGCTTATTCGCGATGAGATCCAGGACATTTCCTGGTTTGTACCATTCGCGGGGACCACCGAATTGGAAGTCTTTGTGAATTCGGTCGTCATATTCGAGGGAGTTCGTGTCATCATTACTGAACCAATCGAAATCTGAGATATCGGAACCCTGCATGGTATCTCTACGACGTCGATGGCGACGAGCGCGAGCTTGGTAGATTTCACTGAAGTCTCCAGGCTTCGATTTATATCGTATCTCAATTCTTGTCGGACTGTTTGCATTCACAATTCGTCCTGTCCTGACCAAGTCTAGATCGATAACACCATCTTCAATCAGCCTGGTAGGGTCGTGCATATTGTTGGCGATGATATCCCATCTACGAGCATCCTCATCCCCAAAAGTACCAGGGTTTGCCAAGTTGATTTCGTACATGGCCAGCTCCCTCTCTGCTTCTGTGACGTCTCTCAGCTTTTCATCACTCCGTATCCTTCGATCCTTGAATGTTGATTTCCATATAACTTTTGCGTCCCCGTCGTATTGGGAGACAGTCCACTCACGCACATGTGCTGAAGCGAGTTTGATCCCGAACCCGTAGCCGATAGCAAGACTTCCATCTGGCAGATATTCTTCCTCTGGAGGATCATCTTCGGGATGGAGCATATCCATAGCATCAAGCAGAAACTCAGGGTCGGTAGGACCAAGTTGGTCCCATGAAGTTTGTGAGAGGATTTGCTCCAAGTAGGGAATGGACATAGAACAATCCGTGCGGTATAGTTCATCGGTCTCCATTTCGGGCACTCTTTCCCAGTATAGTGCTTGAGTGAAGTCGGTCGGAATTTGTTTGCCACATTCAAAGGGATTCTTGCCATCGAAAATGCTGGCAATGAAGCAGCAACCTAGCTCTGAAATGCTGTAGTCCTCAAAGTAAGGCTCTGCTCCGTCTCTATCGTAATACATAGACCTAAAATCTTGCTGTAGGGGATGATTTGTCAGTCCGGACACATATCGTACGCGAGGGGATCAAATGGAGGAAGTACTGACATGCCAAACAATGTGTCCAACCTCATGCGTCATGGTAATTGCGGCTAGAAAGGTCGTCCTGAGATGCTCCTCGCTGTGCTTGGTGTATTTCCTCAGAGCATCCACATACTCTGTCATGATTCCCACCTTCAGACGTCGACGAGAGGCGCCTTGCTCCATCAACTCGTTGTCTGACCTGACGATGTCGTCTCGAGAGAGATCCATCCAAGGTCGTGGGCCCCATTTCTCACTCGTGACGAGCCTGGTAATTCCTAGCCACTTGTTGTCTTCAGCAATGGTATCGTTCAGTTCCCACTCGACGTGTTTGGCTATTTCGAGCAACTCGTCTCTGGTCTCATCGATATCTTCTTTCGTCCATTCCTGAGAATCAACTTGATAGAAATTCTTGTTGTTGACTCTTTCTTCCACCAAGCGGTCGTGAACTCTGCTTGATGGGACGAACGAGCAGAGAAAGGGCGTGCCGACTTGTAACAGGTTCGATGCGAATTGCATGCTTGGTAGGAGTACCTTGTAGTCTTCATCACTCACGGACGACCAAGAATCTCGACCGAAAAAGGCATGAAGAGGAAGTTTTTCGGTGGCCTGTAGGTTAACCGGCCTGAAAGAACCATAGTCTAGAGGATCTTAATATGGCGAAGTCATCTGAAGCTGAGGCTACCGACCTTTTGCTGAAGCGAGAACCAACTCGATAGGGTCCCATGGTTTGCTCTCAACCGCTGCCATAGTCGGTTTCGTCTCAGAGTCTCCCATTCTTGATATGTCAAACCTGCTGCAGCTGTTACGTGGAAGCTCCTTGACGGTTCTATTCAGTTGACTGTCGCAAAAACGAATGCATAATATCCCTGGTGCATCTTTACAGAGCCATAGTCAATTTCTTTGTCCTACGCATTCCGCTTTGGGCTTTTGTATAAAGCCGCATTTGAATGCATATTGGCCGCATTTGGTCATGTTGCATTCTCTCGATCTTCGAACCGAATTTCTGTATTAGGAAGTGCAGCAATTATAGCGAACATTTCAATGCTGTCTCGCCCAAACTAACTAAACCAGCGGGATGCCACCAATTGGGACACTATGACAATCAATAGTCAACAAGGTGATCAGAAATTATCAAAAAAAAAAAAAGAGTCGAACACTACAACACTTTGCCCCAATCAAATGCAAATCGTCACTTGGCCTGGATTTCCTAGCAGTAAATACAAGTACAATCTGTCGTGTGGTTCAAGTGGTTATTGACAACCCCAAAACAAACTGGCAGGGGTTCATCTCGCGAATGAGGAAGGTGACTGCACCCCTCTCTTTACCAAAATGAGGTGCCATCCAACCGGGCATAGATAGACAACAATTTCGCAAGGGGAGAGAGATGCATCTCGGGAGAGACCAAAGCGTGCATAGAAACAATCAGTTTAAGCGAACGGCAGAGGCTTGCAGCCAAATGACGAAACCCCGTCTTGGTGTGTGACACACTGCATCCCTCGGGTATATATGCAACGTCTCTTTGGCCGCCACATGAAGCTTGTTACCTCCAAATCCCAATCCAAGCATTCGGCTTCCCGAGGCTGCTGAATAGGAAACCAATGGAAGCCACTCATCGATTCAAGTCGGCGGATGAGTGTGAAGTTCACCAAGAATGGGATTCTAGCAATTGCCTGTCAGGTGTCGTCAAAAAGCTTTATCGCCAACGTGCTCGACGTTGTTGCGGTGAAGCTTCCATCGCTATATGCGTGGGGGATTATTGAGCCGGAAGGGGTGCTTTTGACGGTGATCATCTCCGTCTGGCAAGGGTTCAAGTGGATACCGAGGAGATCATAGCCTTCTAGAAACAAGAAGGTTCGTGTGCAAGTCTGATCCAGAGATCTGATACTTTTGTGAAATTGCCATATGGGCCAGCTTGAGGAGACCAACGGCATGCACAGAAAGAAGAAGCGCTCCGAATCCGACTCATGTTGGTTGCGGACGTTGCGAGGAGTTGGGCAATGGACGGAAGCTCCCTAGTGCTGACTGGCGCGGAACGGAGGAGTTGCACAAAACTCGCACAAAACGATATGCATGCACAGGGCCAATTGTGCATCCTTTATACAGCACTAGTCACGTATCAGATCTCGTCTCGGCTAAAGCTTGGTGCTTTTGACGTGCAATTTGGTCGCTGGATGGTCCCGTTGGTCCCCTGCCTCGCTCCACGCCCTCCTCTCTGCCCGCGCTGGGGGTCAACTTTCCACTCTCCAACCCGGCAACACTTTGCCGACCTTGCACTGCACGATCTGCACAAACATGTTGCCAGCCAGAAAGGCCAGCCAGGCCAGGTTAAGAAGGTAGGTCTGTCTCTTTTGTATCTGTATCGCATTCTCCTCTCTCTCTTCGTCTCTCCTGCTGGTTGTACCTTTCTCTCGTCCTGTCTCCGCCCGATTGCGATTATTCACGAACTTCTTCCTGTCGTCCGACCGATATGCTCTGTTGACTCGCAGCCTCATCGACCGACACGATCCCATTGACACCTCCCCCACCTTCCTTTCCAACTGACTGCAAAACGGAGTTCTCACCATGGCTGCTCCACGCGACCTCGAGAAAGGCGCAGGCCTGGAGAATGGGACAACTGGGACTGGATCTACAGTGTACAACTCGGACAATGAGAAGGCTATACATGATGGAACTACAGGCGAACCAGATATAGACCATGAAGAGGCAGAGCAGATGGACCAGGGACATCTGGACGATCTCGAAAGAGAACGTGTTAGTGTTCCCAACCCTCATAGCTTGGACGGCCATTGACCAAGAGCAGTCCCGAGTCTCCATCAAGGCTGGTCCTAGGAAAGACGACAACGAAATATCACGCTTGAATAGCAGAACCAGTACGCGGAGTCGAATATCTCGGATAGCTACAAACCTTACATCGAAAAGCAAAAAGGCACGTCTGGCTCCGGCGCCTTTGCCAGTTTCGGATTTAGATAATGATATTGTGGGATGGGAATCTCAAGATGATCCAGAGATGCCCCTCAACTTTTCCGAAAAACGAAAGTGGTTTCTCATCTCTCTCCTGGGAAGCATTACATTCATCTCGCCTCTGGCATCTTCGATGTTTGCGCCGGGTGTGTCCTTTATGAACAAGGACTTCGACAATACGTCGCTCATACTCAGTTCACTTACTGTTTCTATATTCGTTTTGGGATATGTGGTTGGACCTCTTATACTGGCACCACTATCCGAGATATATGGCCGGCGATTCGTCTTGACTGGGGCAAATGCGTTCTTCTGTGTTGTAAGTTGCATTGCCGACTTTAACTTGGCAATATTGACTGATTTGATGTTCTTGTAGTGGCAGATTGGATGTGCCCTTTCGCCGAATTTGTCGGCCCTCATTGTTTTTCGATTTCTCGCAGGCATTGGAGGTTCAGGATGTTTGACAATTGGCGGCGGGGTGATTGCAGATCTCTTCCAACCAGATCGACGAGGTCTTGCAACGGCAGTCTACAGCTTAGGTCCATTGTTTGGCCCAGTTGTTGGTCCAGTATGCGGTGGCTTCATTGCCCAGCGCATTGGATGGAGATGGGTGTTCTGGATCCTGCTGATATCTGGAACATCCGTCTCTCTGGGCATTGAGTTCTTCAACCGAGAGACCAACCACAGAGTATTGATGCACCGAAAGGTCGCTCGTTAGTCTCCCCGCTCCCCCGCGCTCTCGCTGTCACTAACGCACCCAGGTCTCCAAAAAGAACTTAACCGACCTTCCCTCCGCAGTTGCTACGACCCCGAAGGTCCGGTCCACACGCCCAGCCAAATCCTCCTCAATGGCATCGTCCGCCCACTAAAAATGCTCTTCCTCTCCCCCATCATCTTCCTCCTCTCCCTCTACATGGCCGTAACCTACGGCCTCCTCTACCTCCTCTTCACAACCATCACGCAAGTCTTCCAAGAAACCTACGGTTGGGATCCCGAAATCTGCGGGCTCGCATACATCGGACTCGGCCTAGGTTTCTTTGCAGGCTTAGCCGTCGTCGCGAAAATCTCAGACGCGACGGTAGTCCGCATGACAAAAGCGAATAACGGTGCATTCGAGCCAGAGATGCGCTTACCAGCTTGCATATTCTTCGCATGCTTCATCCCGATTACCTTCTTTTGGTATGGATGGAGCGCTGATAAAGGAGTTCACGTAAGTCGTTCCCCTATTCTCACCCTCGCTTATATTCTTGGCTTCCCGATCAAATCAAAACAACTCCGACCAAATACAAGAACTGTAGAATAAGTTCTAAACCAAGACAAGCTAACCACCTCTACCCCACACAGTGGATCGTCCCCATAATCGGCCTAATCCCCTTCGGCTTCGGCATGATGGGCATCTTCATCCCCATCCAAACCTACACGATCGACAGTTTCCCCTCCTTCGCCGCCTCCGGCATCGCCGCCCTCACAGTCTCGCGCTCTCTCTTCGGCGCGTTTCTCCCCCTCGCTGGCCCTTCGATGTATGAGGCGTTGGGTCTGGGTTGGGGAAATAGTGTGTTGGGGTTCATTGCCATTGGACTTATTCCGGCGCCGTTGCTGATTTATAGGTTTGGGGGGAGGATTAGGAAGGAGTATCCTGTTAGGTTGTAGGGTGCTGCTTGACTGAAGAAGCTGCTATGGCTCAGATTAGGTTGTTGGATGATGTTGACTAGCGAGGGCGTTTCTTTGTGTTTTGGTTGGTGTTTGGCGAGGATAAGCGAGTTAATGGGTACTGTGGCATTTGTGTTTGGATGCATAGCGTGGTTGTTAATTCGTTCGCTCTGCCACTTTGATAGAGTATGGTGTGGTATAGAGGGTACGCATAGCCTAGACGCGGGATTTGCGTACGGAGAGTGGAGGACGGAAAGGAAAGAAAGATTAAGTGGACTCCACTGGTATGACGTACAAGAGTACACAGAGATGTAAGTATACAGAGACATGATGTATACAAATACAAATAGATACCCTACATAAGTCAGTCATTATTCCAAACCAAACAAAGCTTGTGAGAAAGCAACGTCGTCAGGTCTTTATTTCACATAAATGCTAGTTCTCAACTCCACTTGTAGGGTCAGGTTCAACCAATGCTTCATGATTACAATTCAACGCTTTCATTTATTTGCTTCGATTAAAGACTCTCTCTCTCTCTCTCTCTCGCTTTTGCAAATCCCATTTCCACTTCCATTTTGCATTCAGCTCATCATAGCTCAGATACCTTGCGGTATTTCGATCATATTCAACGTATCTGTCCCTATCTCCGCCCCGACCAGCATTGATCAATGCAAGCCATAACATCATCAACGCAAAGACCATCCCTCTCGATACGAGCTCGTAGAATGCCAATCAACGTCAGTAAGATCGAAAAAAATAAGACCACCATCCATTCATCTCGCTCGTGAGACAAGACGAGATGTCAAACTCCGTGTCGTGCACATCGTACAAGCCATTTCAGGCTGCTCGAAAAAGACCTCCCTCCCCACTCCCCATCCTCCACTCCACACTCCAGGAAAATTCCACCGAAGCATTTACCAATCAAGTGGCTCCTTAATCTCCTCCCCCCTATTTGTCTTCTTAACCGGCACGGCCTTAACCGCCAACCTCCCATTCTTCCCCCTCTTCAAATACCCACTACCATCCAACCACGGCGTCTGCGCCGTCATCTTCTTCTCAAACGCCAGGATCTTCTCCTCCATCTGCATCGTCAAGCCGATGTCATCAAGGCCATTAACAAGGCAATGTTTCCTGAACTCTTCGACATCGAAGGAGCAGATTTTGTTGCCCGATGCGTCGTTGATGACTTGGTTCGGAAGATCGACCTCGATTTCGCGGCCGGCGGAAGCTTCGGCGGCGATGGCGTCGAGGTCGGATTTGTTGGTGATGGCGATGGGGAGCATGCCGTTTTTGAAGGTGTTGTTGAAGAAGATGTCAGCGTAGGAAGGTGCGATGATACACTTGATGCCAAAGTCGAGGAGAGCCCATGGGGCGTGCTCACGCGATGAACCACAGCCAAAGTTAGGGCCTGTGACGACGAGGATCTTGGAGTTGCGGTATTGTGGCTGGTTGAGGACGAAGTCGGGCTTCTCCGAGCCGTCGTCGTTGTAGCGGAGGGCGTAGAAGAGTGCGGAGCCGAGACCGGTGCGCTTGATGGTCTTGAGGAATTGTTTGGGGATGATGGCGTCGGTGTCGACGTTTGAGCGGTCTAATGGTGCTGCGATTCCCTTGTAGACGGTGAATTTAGGCTGGGCTACTGATGTGCCAGCCGAGATAGTATTTGTCTTCAATCCACCATCTTCTGGTTGATCGCCAATTGCCTCGCGCTCCTCTTCGCTTGTCTCAACTCGCTCGTCAACATGAGGTTTGACTTCCATCGGTGGCTGTGGAGAAGCCTTCCGTGGTGTAGCATTCCAATCGGCGAGTTTCCGTACGTCGGTCAACTTGCCCACGATAGCGCAAGCAGCAGCGGTAACAGGCGAGACCAAATGAGTCCTCGAACCAGCACCCTGTCTACCTTCAAAATTGCGATTGCTCGTACTAGCACAACGCTCCTTTGGTGCCAAAATATCTGGGTTCATGCCAAGACACATACTGCAACCAGCTTCGCGCCACTCGAAACCAGCATCCGTGAAGATCTTGTCGAGACCTTCTGACTCCGCCTTATCCTTGACGAGACCACTGCCTGGAACAATCATAGCTCGCTTGATGTTCGCAGCGACCTTTCTACCCTTCACAACCGAAGCAGCTGCGCGGAGATCCTCGATACGTGCATTCGTACAGGAGCCGATGAAGACCTTGTCCAGGACAATCTCCTCCATAGGCGTACCAGCAGTGAGACCCATATACTCGAGCATTCTCTTTCCAGCCTCCTGCTTCTCCTTTGTAGCGAACTTGGTTGGGTCGGGAACAGAGCCAGTGATAGGTACGACATCCTCTGGCGAAGTACCCCAAGTGACAGTAGGAGTGATGTCCTTAGCATCTATGAAGACATCGATGTCGTATTTCGCGCCTGGATCCGACTTGAGTCCGTTCCAGTACTTGACAGCCTTGTGCCACTCCTCGGAATCGTATTTTGGTGCAAGTGGTCTGCCCTTGAGGTATTCAAAGGTAACCTCATCCGGGGCGACCATACCAGCTCTCGCACCACCCTCAATCGACATATTACAAATCGACATGCGAGCCTCCATACTAAGAGACTCGATAGCCGATCCGCAGAATTCAATAACTGCACCTGTTCCACCAGCCGTGCCGATTTGTCCGATGGCGTGGAGAATGATATCCTTAGAACTGACACCGGGTGCGAGCTCGCCGTCGACTTGGATACGCATATTCTTGCTGCGCTTGGTGATGATGGTTTGTGTGGCAAGGACGTGCTCGACTTCACTTGTACCGATACCAAATGCGAGAGCTCCGAAAGCGCCATGTGTAGATGTGTGGGAGTCACCACAGACGACGGTTGTGCCGGGGAGGGTAAAGCCCTGCTCAGGGCCGATGATGTGTACAATTCCTTGACGCTTGTCTCCAAGACCAAAGTATGTGATGCCGAAGTCCTTGACATTGTCCTCGAGGGTCATGCATTGGAGTCTAGAATCTTCCTCCTCGACGAAAGTCTCGATGTTCTTCATGTTTTTCCGCGATGTGGTGGGGACATTCTGTACCAGTAGCCAGTCAGTACTCTGCTATTGAAGAAGAAGGTAGCAGTAAATTGTAGAGTAGAACATACGTGATCGGTGGTTGCAAGAGTGCAATCAGGTCTTCGGACTTTTCGGCCAGCATTCTTCAATCCCTCGAAAGCTTGCTGCAGTCTCAATTAGTCGGTGGCACGCGCATACAGCACTGGGACCAGCTTACAGGTGAAGTGACCTCGTGAACCAAATGTCTGTCTGTCAATCCTCAGTCAGTGACATGCTCACCTTCAGAAACAAGTCCACATACCGATATAAAGCAGAATTGTCCCATCAAGTCTCTCATCCACGATATGGTCCTGGAAAACCTTATCATACAAAGTCTGCGGACGTCCCTCAGCAGTCGGCATCTTGGGCAACGTAGTTTTGCGTGTAGCTGAAGCTTCCTTTCTCAGTATCTCTCTTTATCAACGTCAATCTCAAAACTGTAAAAGTAAAAGAAGGATCACAGGAAGTAGGGGAAGGAGGAGGATTCGTGTAGCTTTTGTTCGAAGTATTGGGAGGAAAGAAGAAGTGTTTAAATGTCTCTCTCTCTGAGTTTGTGCGGGGTGTGTTCCGTTGCTCCTCGATTGTCTAAAGCTTGTCGGCCGCCGGTATCGGGATCTAATCCCTGCCTGTAGCAAGTTTTTGGCGGGGGGCAAAGCGGGGCAGAGTGGACTGTAGCCAATCAGACGCGCAGTATTACCTACAGTCAAGTGAATTTCTCGATAATCGTCGTGGCTGAATCTCGCATGAATGATTCAATGGTGGACTGCGACGCAGGAGGGGCAGAGGGGTGGATGTTTCTGGTGAGGAATTGAATCGTTGTGTGAAGAAAGAAACCTTGGAATAGATGTGTCTCTCGGAGTCTGTGGAATAGAAAGCTCCGACTCGGGACAAACGCTTCGAATTCGCTCTATTCCGCCCCAACTGCCCGAAGATGTAGGTTTTGTTTGTCAAGTCTGGGTAATAAGCTCAGGTGAACTCTATGTCGCTATTCGCAAGTCGGATACGTCCACCCGCCACCTTCGTACGAATGATCGCCCATGCATTTGAGGGTCTGGAGCACAACAGGTGCCGAGCCGAGTAGATGATGCCTCTATGGACTGATACTCAAACTCAACGATAAGCTTGTAGGGAGATATCAAGTTCAACACCTTGACAATTTGCCCTTGCTACACATCCACCAAGCACAGCTGATAACCATATAGTTTCAATTGAGGCATAATACTACTCCTGCTGTCACTACCTACCCCGAGTATTCCTTTCAAGTTTTGTGGGTGAGCCTCCTAGCCCGTTCTAACCACCCGCATAATCTACGTACCTCTCGCTCGTCTGCGTCTGCAACGCAAAGCGAAGTATAGCCCTACAATGTAAGATAACCCCAGCGATGCCGCATCCCAACCAAGAGTACACCGCTTCTGCCTGCATCCGGTACAAGTGGAAACCACTCCTATCATAACCCTATTTCAAATGCAATCATAATCCAATAAGACGTATGTTCCAACCACTCAAAGACCTTCCTCTTCCATATTTGGGTGGGGACTCCACGCACTTACATATATCCCGACCATAACCAGGTAGGATTTACCCCATCTTTAGACCCCTATCAAGAGCCGAAAGATAACACCGAATGATTTTAACGCTTGTAATCCAATCCCCACCACCCGAGCAAGAACGACCAATACAAGGGACATAGCTATGCAGAAGAGTGCGGCCGCAACGAACAATCCGGTATCTTGCCAGGTCAGTCTCTGCTTGTCGAATCTCTTCCTGATACCGGAGTTCGGATTGAAGACAGGTTCCACGAATAGCCATGCATTCTGCAGCAGACCAAGGACCACCTGGCCGACTGACATCTGCGCGTGTGCTTGCTTTGGGGCTGATTTGACTAGAGATGTGCCAGCTTGATGTAGCACAACAGCTTTCTTGTCTCTACCCTTCACTTTCCCCGCATTCTCCGCTTTCGGCGCTGCATTTGGATGTGGATGACGGACCGTGAGTTTGTCCTCAGAAACGAGCTTCTTTCGCTTCGGACTCGGTTCCTTTTTGATTTCTTGTTTGCTTCTCGAAGGACTTCCTGTGCCTCCTCTGCCGCTTGGGACTGTCCGATTGACTTCTTCCTTCACTTCTACCTTCTGCTTTCTCAATTTTGGAGGTGTAAGCTGGTCCCCTTTCTGGCTTTCTGCTTTCTTGACAGCTAGTGTATGTTTGAGATGCTGAAACGCCATTTGTGCAGCGTTTCGGGCTGCCTGTTTGTCTTTCTCTGGACTGGGGGACGTAGATATGGATATGGGTGTGTTCTTCAACTCCACCTTGTCTCCTTCTGGAGAAGCCATCTGACATAACCTTGCGGTCCGCTCCTTCATCTGCTCGAGTTGGTGTTCCGATGATGTAACGGTGTCGGCTGGGTGAGTTTGGAACGATGTGTTCTGCTGCTGTCTCTGTTGTATGTCCAGATAGGAGTCCTTTCTCAAAGGTATCCGACTCAACTTTCGCTGTAGCGATGGCACCCTCACTCGATCTTCGTTCATATCTTGGCCGTCGAACTGGGCGGGCTGGAGCTGATGAATATCGTCTCCAGTAGTGGTGGTGGTGAACATGTTGATGGATGATATTGGATCTGGCTCTGTCCTGATGATGGTCGGCGGCATCCACTACGAGAATGAAGTCAGCACACATTCGGCAACAGAACAGAAGCGACTTGACAGCATACCACCGGATACGTCTCTCTCATTGGCGAGTTCGACGGGATCCTGGCTGCGAAAGGATCTTTCAGTATCACCGGCGGTAGTTCGTTCAGGCAAGTGATGATTCTGGCCTGCCTGCTTGGATTTCTCTGGTTTTGGACCGACGGCCGGTGGATCTGGACCTGTTTCGTCGAGACTGACTGGTATGAGATCACTGGAGCTCTTTTTCCGTGCGGGTCTCCGGACACGTCTACTTGAGCTGCCTTCTCTAAAAAAGACTCCAATCGTCGAGACGGGGATCTATTTGATGGAGGAAAGTCCAACCTAGGTGATCTATTTCCTCCTATAGATATTCCTAATCCTGCTTGTGCGGTATTTGAATTACGTGATATTGGTGGTATTGCAGGCGCTAGATAGAGTGAGCTTGAGATAGCAGGGTTGTGAATGGTAGTGATCGAAGAACCATTGGCTTGTCGACGATTTGGAGAGCCAACAGGCTTCCGAGGTATAGAATGTGTAGATGCTCCTTCGGTCGACCGATGTTCATGCCTCAGCGGAGAAGAAACGGGTCTATGACCAAAGTAGTCCTTTTCCTTGATGGTAGCTGTGTCAACATAAGGTGTAGGATCAGCAGCGCTGGGCATAGGGAAGAGGCGATCAGCAGGAGATAGCTCTGGGTAAAAATCAGTCAAGCCCGTGTTTCTTTAACGTGGTGGCTCACCAGCAATTGGTGTTCCAACCACAGATTGTATGATTGGACTCAATTCAGGTTCAGCCACACTACTCCAACCATTTTCGCTCAACTGCCACTTTCCGCGTCTTCTCTGCTTCATCTTTTTCTCCATGTTCTTTTTCTTTTCTCTCATGGACTGAACGTGTTCAAGCTCGATTCGATGCTTCATTTCAGCCTCTTCGTACCTTCGCTTACGCTCAGCGACCTCTCTTGCTTCTTCATCGAGCTTTCGCTTAGTCTCCTCGCTCATCTGGCTTGGTTCACTGCCACTGCTGACATCCCAGTAGCCGGTTCTTGGATTGGCGCCCTGTACTCCAAGATAGTCTCCGCTCTCTTTCAGACTGCGTCTTTGCTCTCGTCTTGCTTTCTTTTCCTCGAACATCTGTTGTGCTGTAGTGATCTGTTTCTCTTCTGAGAAGTTGAGGATTGAGATGCGAAATCCTAGATCTTCTTGTGGCATTTGAGGTAGAGCCGGAAGTAGCTTCTTCACTGACTTTATGTCTGGACTGGCGCTGGATCTCTCCGGATTGCTCTTCTTACCCCACGAGCCTAAGAGCTTCCTCAGTCCACTTCCTCTCCCAGATTCGTAATCGGGCTTTCCGCCCGTGCCTGTTGCATCGATCTCTGTTCCCGTTCTAGTTGTCTCTGCTGTAATTGAACGAACCGTCGTCTCCTCTCCTCCTCGCTGAATATCGCGAACTCCACCCTCAATCTCAGGTCTATTGGCATTATGTGAAGGTCTATCTGCCCCAACAAGGCTAGGAGTGCTAACTGGCTCAGGACCTCCATCGCCAGATTTGTTGGATAGTCTTGGATCGGTCGCCAGCTCTTGATATGCCACGCCACGATCTCTTCGTAAAGTGCTAGGAGCATTGGGTGCGGTACATCCACGAGACGCAGGTTTCTCTCCAGAATGTTCTTCGACATTTCTCGTATCATCTTGCGCCAAGTTCCCCTTTGGACTTCCAATATCATCGCTCCTGGGAAAGCTTCCAAGCGAAAAATGTGCATTGGCCCGCTTCCACTGAGGTCGATCCAGATCACAGCGAGCATATGTGGATGGGGAAGCCAGCGCGGGGCGTTCAGGATTTCGACTTTCAGCGTTAGTTGGCCAATTCCCTCTATCAGTAATGTCGAAGCCCGACCCAGGGTGTACATGGCCTTGGTGATTCGCCATAGCTGCAAAACCTGACTTATCAGAAGTAAGCCGAATACCGCTGGTCTCGGGGCCGTAATTGCTCTCGACATGTTGCTCCCCATCATCTCTCCGTACTCTCAACGTACCACCTCGTTCGGGTCGATTACTTGGTCTGAGCCTTGCCAGTGCCTCGCCTAAACTCGATGACCGCCGATGGTGTCTTTTCTGACCTTGAGTGTTGAAAGCAGCTAGCGGTGGAGACTTGGTCCGCTTGTTCTTTGGGAGGAGCGAAGAAGGATGCCAGCTACTGGAGCGAGGTGGCGCAATTGGCGAGTTGGATTTTGGAGCTGGTGTTTGCGATGGTTGGACTTCTGTGGACATTGCTGTGAAGTAGTAATTGTGTTGACTGTTGGAAGAATAGTGAAGTGAAGAAAGAGCAGGAATTCGGTTGAACTCTTAGTATTTAGTTTGGCTGAAGAGGAAGAACCATTTAAGCGAAAAGGGAAGGAGCGACATGTTTACCTTGAGTACTTTACATGAAATCGCCACAGAACTGGGAGGCTTACGAAAAATGCATCAATTACTATGATATTCCTGTCATGGATTGACTCCATGACCCAAACGCCTACCAATGCTATCCAATTCTATATTACAACTCAAAATCTTGACGGGCCCCTTTTGTAAGGACTCTCAGCATTTCCTGGCCTCCTACTCAATCCTGCGGGCGTGCTTGACCGTCGATCGTCCCCAATCTCTGGAAATGGGACTCTCCCTTGGAGGAAAGCTCTTGGAGCATCGCTCTGCCTCTTAGCCGGGCTCTTGCTCCGCTCTCGCTGCTCCTGGATCTCGCGACTGGCCATATCAAACGAGTTTCTAGGAGGATCCCGTGCTTGAATATCGTACATGCTGGTAGCTTTTTTTAGTGGAGAGTTGACATGGTTGTAGACTCCAAGACTGCCCCCGTCTCCCGTGCTTGTGCTTGAAGAGATAGCTCCGCCCATGCTCTTGCGAAATTGAGGTTGTCGGATGGCTGGACGAGGTGTGATGCCACTGAAAGGTGTGGGTTCTCGGGATGTGTATGCTGAAGGTGTGAATGCTGGGGCAGGTGATGACTGCCTGGAAATTTGAGTCGCATTGTCAGGATCAACATGTTTGGCGTAATTTGGATTTGGGTTAGTTCTAAAACCACGTCTGAGGAGGACGGTGGGCGTATATGTATCAATGTCACCATCTCCTTCGTAGTCTGTTCCAGTTCCAGCGTCTGAGTATTGTGTGCCGACGTCACGAGTAAGAGGATTCAATCGAGGGTGTACATATTTGATATCGTACTCGCTCATAACCTCCTTGTGAATAATGGCGGAATCCTTCTCCTGCTGGGAGAAGAACGAAGAAAGGAGATATAGCTGCGAAGATAACAGCGCTTGTAAAAGGAGTGTCGTGAAGACCGTGACGCTGGGCCGAGGGTCTGCTGCCGTGGTTGGAAGGAAGAGCCAGTATACCAGGACATGGCCTGGGCTGAAAAAGCAGAACAGACGGAGACAAATCGGTATTGGGTCCCAGACAGCGAGTTCCCATACATCGCGGGTTGGATCTGGGTATGCTCTTGACTCTGCGCTAGTATCCCCTATTATTCCCGTAAGGAACCGTAATGGCGAAGAAGAGACTGGAGAAGAATCCACGCGCACTCGATGTGCGGAAGGGGTGCTCTGAGGGGCATCGATAGAGCTTTCGAATAAGCGGTAATGTCGTTTCCGAGAGAATGTGTATGTCGCATTTGCGATCGAAAAGGCAGTCAACAAATATACTGTGAAGGTGGCCTGTACGATTGTCAAGAAAGAACTCTTCGTAGTGGGGCAATGTTTGTTTACTTACAATAGAGCTCAGCCAGCCTGTCTTGGAGTAATCGTCTCCGAACACATCATCTTGCCCACTTCCTAACGAACTACCAGTATTTGCCCTCGCAATCAGAAGAACTATGTGTAGCCCAAGAGCTAGAGGTGAAGCATATTGCTTGTCCCAGTCCGCCGTCTCGAACTCCTCCGCGAGATACAACCACCAGTCGCCCGGGTTCAGGTAGTCCTTGAGACGCTGAATGGTCGGCTTTCTTCGCACGAGTCTCGGCATTGTGGACGAAATGCGAAGTCCTTCCTCACATGGTCGAATGTCGAAAATTGAGGTGGTGGTAACACTGAGTTGAGTGTCCTTTGTTTACAGGCGCCTGATGTTCGGATATTTCATGATGGAGCTCAAGCTGTTTGCAGGCAGGGGTACAGCGGCGCTAGCGCTAGTGGGATGCCGCCCTGTTGAAGCTCCCGCATCGTCGTTGATGCTGGGCTGGACGAGGTCCAGGTCACTCCCATTTCACTTCAACACGACGAAGAACAGACAACATGGCAGCTCCACCATCTGCCTACAAGGACAGGCAGTTTCTTGCGGTGATTGGAGACGAGGTAAGTGAATACGTTGCGCTCAGCCCGCCGAAGCTAGCTAAACAGTCATATAGGACTCTGTTACTGGACTGCTACTTGCAGGAGTTGGTGTATGAAATGCCCTGTCCACGACTTACATGCACTTGGAGCTGATGGAGAGCTATAGCATGTTACGGAGCCTCCCGATTCGCAAAAAAACTTCCTAGTTGTCGACAGCAAGACGGACAATGCGGCCATCGAAGAGGCATTCGAGAGATTCACAAGTGAGAGGAAGGATATTGGAATTCTGTTGATCAATCAACATGTACGGAATTCATTTGTGGACTGGTAGTTTCAGCTACTGATGCGAACGTAGATTGCTGAACGAATTCGTCACCGAGTCGATCAATATACAGCCGCTTTCCCAGCCCTCCTCGAAATTCCCAGCAAGGACCACCCATATGATCCCGAGAAGGATAGTGTTCTGAGGCGTGTACGAAGACTCTTTGGAGAGTAAAGGATTATATGAACTTATGATTATCTGTGTTGCTGCGTGGTTTTGGAATTGGGCTCAATGTTGCTAGAGGCAGAATAGGCGTTTACCGAGCAAATACACCATGAAGTCCCTCTGAAACATACTTGGGCCTCTTACGTATTACGATTGCAGTGCCATTGTTCGGTCTTGAGGAGAAATTCAAAGACAATCTAAGTCATGAGGAAATGCTGGCAAAGTAGAGGCATCGCTCCTAGGACAGAAATGGCTGATATTAAGATCAAATCAAAGATGGAAATGCCCAATTATAGAATCCCAATGTATTGCTCAACTTTAAGATAACGAAAACCCGCCGTAGATACAGATACGCTCCAAAGGGAAAACTCCATGGCCAAAGGTATCTGATACCAGCAATGCAATCGAATATAAACCAGACGCTCCCGTCATTAAGTCACTCCTCGACCTGTCGTATTCTGTTCGCTTTCACAATGGCCTCGAGATATACGTTTATCAATCCTCGTTTAACCTCCGAATACAACGTTTGCTTCCAAGCAAGTGATCTTATCCTTCTCCTTCTTATCGTCATCGTTGGTGATGGCATTGGCATGGACGGAGTATTTTCCCTACGTTTAGATTAGTATTACAATTGCAAACCGTTACTAAAGCCTGAGTATGGCGACTTACGGGCGGGATCTCCTTTGGCAGCTGAACCTCCTTCGTGATTGTAATCGGGCCCTTCTTGATCGGGCACTCCATATCGACATTCTTTATTTGCTCGCAGAGATCGGCCTGAGTGCTAAGCAGCTTGATGAAACCATATTTCACTACAATATCGACGACAGCGTTGTCCTCGACGGTAATGTCCCGACTCAGAGTTCCGGTAGCCTTGATAAGAAGTGGCTCGCCTCTGTTGACAGATTAGCTTGTACTACAGCAAACCTGCTCTGGAGAATATGCACGCTTTAGGTGGGTTTGGAGATAGGTCAACCTTCTCCAAAGTGAGGATATCATCATCGTGTTGCTCTTGGCAGAAGGTGAGAGGGTTGTCGCCAGGCACCTCTCCACCACCGAGGATCTTCTGACTGTCGCCGAAGAGCGATAAGCCCTCAACAGCGACGAGGCTGCTGAGGAGCAAGGAGACCACACTGAGTGAGAACTTCATTTTGGGATCGGTTTCTACGTTGAATTGTAGATTGTAGAGCGGTCGGTTTGTTGGAGAAGTTGGAGGTCTGAGGTCTGGACGATTGGAAGCTGGAGAAGCGCCTGTCAAAGAGTGGCGGGGGCTGGTTTTAGCGTCACTGCGGGTGGATGACGACTGTGGTCAGAAGATGCCTGCGCCAAAGCCAAGATCGTCCAAGGTGACTGTAGCGAGGAGTTGAACCGACTGGCAACAACAAACTTAAACCTTCTTGATCTTAAAGGAATTCGGATGAGATGCTTGACTGGAGAACTGAACATATTCACTCTGCAATTGGAAGTTCTTATGCTCTCCTAGATGCTTGCAAACAGCTACACCAACCTCGGAAACTGATGGGGTACATCAGCTCGTAATACAGCGTCAAAAGATCGCTGTTCAGCCGGCGTGAGAATATACCTTGTGCCATTTCATCAGATCGTCTTTCGTCTCAAAAATCAGCTAGGTTGCACTGGTACTTTCTAATTGATACCTTTAATGTCATTGTGCTACCGTTTGTCATATTCAGACTACAGAAGTGCCACCAGCTCTACCGAATATCCAGAGTTGTGTGCAAGACAAGATATCGAAAATAATATCTCTAGTCGCCGAATCCTGCTTTCACTGCTTAATACCATCCATCTGAGCCTTCGCATCACCCAAAAGCTCATCATGATTTTTTCCCTTCAAAAAATCCTCAAAAGAAGCTGTCACCACCTTCGTCTTCAACTGATGCGGCTCGATGACTCCAGTCAGACCCGCCATATACCCGAATTCCTCAATAAAGACAGGTCCGCCGAGCACTTCCAAAGGAACACCAAATTGTTTGTGCATGAATTCGACTGAGACCTCATTCAGGACAGTCTCCTTACCAGTGACTCTCGACCAGGTATCCGCGATCTCTCCCATGCTCAAGTAACTATCATAAGCCAGCAGCTTCTTCCCCGGCTCCTCTGTCTCAACAAGAGCCTGAACGAACGGGCCAGTTGATTTCCCTGGTTCGATGATTGGCATCTTTGTGTCTTTCTTCATGGGAATGACCAGAATGTATTTGCCCGTGCTGGTATCGAGCTTGGGAACAAGAAATGCATTGGTTGCATAAGCTCCCAAGTAGATGAAGGAAGTCTTCTTCGCCAACTCGGGCTGCTCTTTCTCGATGAAGTCGACGATGGCGTTTTTACTCTCCCAGTGGTAAGAGTGTGGGTACTTCCCATTTGAAGCTTTCTTCATGGGACCAAGAGCAGAATACACGAATATTTCAAGCGACTTCACGCCTGCACCTGCGATGGCAGCGTTCCTCCCATGGGAGACTTCGAGCTCGTAGGATTTCTCGCTGTCATTTGCAGTCTGGTTGGGATCGCGATATTGTGCCCAGAAATCGGTATTGACGAAGATCGCATTGGCATTCTCGAAAGCTTTGGACAGAGAGGAGAGGTCTGAGAGGTCTGCTTTGGCGACTTCGGCTCCTTGTGATGCGAGATTCTGCGCCGCTGTGGAAGAGATGTTCCGAGTCAAGCACCGGACATGCCAGTTGGGAAGTTTAAGGAAAGTGTAGGCCACTGAAGAGCCTTGATTTCCAGTAGCACCAACTACGGCGATGATTTTCTTGTTGTTCGAAGACATGATGAGGACTTTGCAAATCGGAATGTGAATGTGATGCGAATTGACGAATGTTATGGGCTTGAGTTGAGACTTGTCTTTTTAGACTTGTCTTTTTAGACTTGTCTTTTTAGACTTGTCTTTTTAGACTTGAGACTGGTACTTCTTATACCTCCCAGATGTTTTATCTTGCTCGGTACTTTGCCATGCGGCAGCTCTGAGTCGGATGAACTTCAGACTACGAATATCAACATACCTATCCGATCATTGGATGAAATAAGTAAGCAAGCGAGCCCCATCTGGCTTACCAGGGTACAGGCGAGACTTTATGTCAACGACAAACTTGGCTGACTCGGCTTGGGTTGTTTTCATTGGATACCCTGCGTAAGCCAACCCACTCGGACATAAAGCTCAACTCCGGGAACCACCACAAGAAACATTACGCCACGGACCATGGGACCACGTCTGGCTTACTGATTTCTATGCCACTCAAAGGTTATACTCCAAAACCTATCCGAAGACAGGATAGACATCGGCATCGATATTGACCTGTTTCGCGGTCCGATGCTTTGACCAGTAATCACTAATGGAGACTATCAAATACGCTCCAGTCATCGATATTCCAAGTCCGCCCGGATTGGAGCAAAGTAAAATGAGCCAGATAGCTTTTCAAACTAGAGGCATGCAAGGCGAGCAGCGAAAGAAGCGAGTCCTCACAAATGCTAGAAAAGCGCAGAATAGATTAGCACAGAGAGCATTTCGTGAGTACAGACCATGCCAATCTACCTCCAGTCTTGGAACACAGCTTATGCCTAATTACAGGTCAGAGACAGAAAGAAGCTGCAAAGGTTTCAGAAGACACCAAGAAAATACCTCATAGGCTACATGAGCTCCGTCCTCGCCAGCCTCGCCAACCTGATGAGGTAGGTGAACCGCCAGAAGTGCTGGGTACCACTCAGGAACACTTACAAAGCACTGCCGAAACCCAAATCGGCATTGAAATGGACCGAGAGCAAGTAGAACTACTGCAGGAACCATTAATTTCCGAACCGCCTACATGGTCGGAAGTACCGACTGAGTCTCTCAATCCTGAAGAAGTCTACGAGGCAACTTTATCAACAGCTAGATTCATAGCCGATGCTGATACCACTATCGTCAGATCTTCGTTTGTAGGGCCTATGGGTGTACCATTTGTAGACTTTGGAGATTGCAGCAATATCGAAGTTGGCCCTGAAGGTGGTTCTTCGGTAGTGAACTGTGCTGGCGGATCTTTGGGCTATGGCACTTCTACGACGGTGTTCGATCCCATTGTTCGGTCGATGCCAGCGCCTTCGTTCCAAGTTGAGAACCTACAGAATGATGTACTGGGCCAGCGCGTTCCAGTTCCAGATGCTCATATCCCCGACCCATATCAAGACCTATTTTCTGCTCACCGACAGCCAGCGACTTTGTCTACACTCGACGATCCTGTACTTAGCCACATACCAGGACCAGATCTCATACCCAAAGTATCCGCTCCTCAAAACACAACCACCGACACCAACCCCTCGAATCAACAACGTCAGCTCGCCATCCTCACCCTCTGGCACTCATCCTCTCCTTCACAATCTTACCCTACGCCCGCAATACCCTCCCCATACCTCAACCTCCTAACACCCTACCAGTACGTCAACCCCCTCCTCCAACCCATTTCTCTCTCTCCAATCTCAGACCTCTATCCCCATCCCTCTAAATTCTCACCGCCTATTCCATTGCATTCCCAACCCATCATGACACCTAGCTAACCTCACACCATAGAACAGGCATCATCTCAGCCTTCATCCACAACGCCCTCGCCCTCTCAATCGCCCACCACGAACTCCTCACCAACCAACCCCTCTCCCCCTTCTACCATCCCACCAGCACATCCACCTCCGCAAGCGCCCTCCTATCTTCCCTCCCAAGCCATTACCCACCGCATCTACGGCCGACGCTGTCACAGGTCTTGTTTAGACATCATGCGTATTTGGATCTTTTGCCTTTCCCAACATTGAGAGAGAGGGGGATTGCTTGTAAGTTAAGTTCAAGTATTTTTGCTTGATGTTTTCGGCGTCTTTGAGGGATTTGTTTTGGTGGTTGCGATTTGATAGGCGATCGCTGATGCTGATGCTAATGGTTTTCTTCTTGGGCGGGGTTGTAGGGGCGAGTACGACACCACCACTTTTTGACCCGAGAGAATTGAAGATGGATATTGTGATGGGTGGGTTGATTTGTAAGAGGGATGGGGATGAGTATGGAGTTGGTAGGGGTCAGCCGTGGGATGTGAGGAGTTGGACGGTTGCGGGGTGGTTTAGGGTTAAGTGGCGATTGTTGCTTTATTGATTGTGAGATGGGGGAGAGGGGAGAGGGGAGAGG
>JAFJYH010000413.1:0-34830 GCA_017365405.1 Cadophora malorum | reverse complement strand
TTTCAGGCGAGGGCACCTCTGTCTATGACGTTCATCTCCAAGCAAGCGCGAAAACACAAACAAAAGCAAAAGAATGATTTCCTCACAACTGCCCAACAAGTGCAAACACGAATCAAACTTTCCTTCCCATCAATCACGCGTTTATAAGACCCAGGTCCCATATAATTACGCGTTTCAAAACAGTCTCACTGCACCCTCACCCGCGCTATAATTCTCAATGGTATGGTTCGCGCCGTGCCTCACCAGTCAGCACAACCTCATTATAATCACCAACATATATGTCGCATTCCCACCTTTCCATGTGTGAAAATAGATTACGGAGCGGCCAAAGCTCAAACATATTCTCCGAAGGCGCATTTCCATCAGCAAAACCAAACCAAACTATCGTTCGTTAAATCAGGACGAGGATTGGATCGGATTGGGCGTGAATGGGTGGAATGGGTCGACGCGATTGGTTGATCAGAATGCGTGCATGAAAAGCTAATCGAACGAATCGTTCATGCGTTCCATGATTTGATGGTTGGTTTTTTGGAGGGGAGGACCACGAGGCTGAGGCTGAGCGGTAGTGCAGAGGAGAGGCCAGTGGTTTGTACCGCGATCGGGAAGAATTTGGATCTGGTAAATTGCGCGTTTCAATAGGTGAATGGCTTCAAGCCTCATTCTTGGACATCGGGCAGGGCTTATTTGGAGTAGGTTGGGAAGAAAGTTGGGTCCTTTCCCTATTAGGACCATGAGCTTGATACCCAGACTATCATTTCTGAATTATACTTCCAGCGATGTTTGCCTTTTTGTACAAAATTCTTTCTACTTAAGTACGTTATGTTTAGGTTTGGTCCTGGCTTGCTGTCGCGGGTGGAGGGGTCATGATCAGAATTCTCAATGCGGACCAGCTGTTCCGCCAACCGTAACCGAGGATCTTGACCGCAAGTAAACACGATTGTTTCAGAGAAACAGTCTCCATTATGGAAAGAGACACATATTTGAGCAGCTTGATCTCGAAAATTTTGAGGTTCGATCTGGTATCGTGGTGAGCATGCAAACAAATGCAGCCTTTACGATCTTTGTACACTGACTAGATGTCAGCTTATCTGGTTTACTAAAGCAAACAACCAAACACATCAATCGGACTACCACCAAAACTAAGTCTGGGGCGTTGAGGAATTTATCTCTTGAGGCTGCTCTTCATGTCAGCTATCAGTGTAATTTTAAGTTTTGTGGCGACAATCAAGCTCAAGAGAATTGGGACGTATTTTAGCCAGGGCTCGCGGCGACAAGTCTTGGTCGCTCTCTGTCAGAGTCTTTCCTAGTCAGAATCTTGATCAGGCTTTTAAGTCTATATTTCATATATACCTGATCAGAGTAAACATGACCTGAAGCGATTGTCGCGTGTGATCCTGCCAAAACGATTCCTCGGTCGCATCACGTGAGTTCCTTGTTTAGGTTAGTTCAATCTGCCATGTTGACCCGCCTTCTCGAAGGACAAGAAGAGAGCGCGGTCCTTCTTCGAAATGCTACGACTACAAATCCTCGAGGCGACTATCAACAACCTGCAAGTACACGACGATCCAGAGGTTCAATCTCTCTGAACGTACCTGCAGGGTCTATTCCAACCATCCAGTCGACCTTCTCGTTGCTCCCAACGCTCCTACCCAGCGCAAACTGGGCTCAGAGCAAAGCCAGCCAGCTCCTAGAGCTTTGGCACCCACCAGACCGACTTAAAACCAGAAATAAGGTCAGAACACGGAAGCCCTATTGGTAGAAGTATGAGGGCATTAGTTAATGAATACAGGTTCATGAACCGCAACAAGATCATGCTTCCAAGCTCCACGACTGGCTGCTCACGGCCGAACACAAATATCGATGCGAGTCTACAAGCAACCCAAGAGAATGCCGGAGATGGACTCCACTCTCGCACGACGAGCCTACACTCTTCCATGGATCAAGAGACCAATGTCAATGAGATGGG
Organism: Cadophora malorum; assembly: GCA_017365405.1. Classification (NCBI taxonomy): domain Eukaryota; kingdom Fungi; phylum Ascomycota; class Leotiomycetes; order Helotiales; family Ploettnerulaceae; genus Cadophora; species Cadophora malorum. The sequence continues at coordinate 32,864 of JAFJYH010000413.1, read as the reverse complement.
TGCTCAGACTCCACTCATGAATTTCCCTCATCCTCGACTATTCCTGCCTAAGCAAAAGAAATTAGGGTCGTCTTTCGATCACAACCCAATATCAAGCTCTTCAACATTCAACTTCCGGTCCGCCGCCGCCGCTGTCGCAGATCCTCATAAAGTCTTCACTCTTTTGCCCAAGCTTTCACTTGAGCTACGCCGAATGATCTGGCACCAAGCATTGACTAATACACAAGTCATATCTGTCGACTGCGGTAACTTCATGGAACTAATATGGCTCGATACTACACCCACAGATCTCGAGGATCCTTCCGGCGACCAGTGTGCTTTGACTGCAGTATCCAAAGAGGCTCGAGCAGAGGCATAGAGAGTGCAGAAACCATTCGAATGCCGGGAGAGAATCATAACTAGTCTGAATAGGAGTCACGAAGTGAGAAGAACGATCTACTGGAAATTCTGAATCCAGATCTTGATATCGTTTGGCTTGCAGACAATTGGTGGGAGTCTTTTCCAAGAGGCATTATGCAAAGTATTACAATTTTCGAGCCACACTTTCCCAGAACGGCCTTTAGCATAAGTTTGTGGTACTATGCCACGAGAAATGCGAACTCCATCCGCGATATTGCCTGGCGTCTCTTCAAATATAGTCGAGAGGTTTTACTTGTGGTTGGAGAATACGCAGCTTTTGGCTCAAGACAGATTGTGTTCATTGAGCCTCGCGCAGATCCCACTGAGCTGGTAGAAGATCATGTGCCTCCCTTCTGGGTACCAGAATCTACTATTCGTTGTACATGGGACTTTCTGAGAGAACGCATTGCGGAGAGCTTTCGGTTCTACAAGACGGAATTAGGAGATCGGAAAAAGGCAGCTATTGCAGGTACGCCCAGATCGTCTCCTTCCCGTGAATACCAACCGTAGACTAAGTAGCGACAACACAGCCGGCTATCAAACGGACCCTTCGTCAGAGGATGCCCAATTCCTAAGTGAAGAGGCCGCAGACTGGACCTTCAAAATTCGGCTGGTTAAAGCAACTTACTTCGATGTGGGCTCTGTATAATTGGCTGACTCTTGAATGGAATGGAGGGATTAACCCGTCAAGCTCACGATATCAGCAATGAAGTATCGCAACAGATGTACATATTCCGCATTCTCGCCCCGGACTGTCATTTATCACATTGGAATGGAATCAAGGGATTGGGCTCCTGTCACTTTGGTCGGTCAGCATGGTCGCGACATACTCGAGGGCTTTCTACCCAGATACTCGGCATGCCCGTGGTGAACATAAATCACACAACATGAAGACTCTCTTTCTCTGCGTTCTTTATTCAGCGTACGTATGAAAGCAGATACAGGATACATACTTGGTAGTTTGCTCAACAAACAGGTTGACCGGCTCTAAATAGTTCTTTATTGGATGTTTAACTACCTTTCATTGCGCATATATTGCCTAACCTTGCTTCATTTTTATCACTGGCAAGGGTACGTGGCTACAGTAAAACCTACCGACTAGTCGGACCAATTTGCAAGAGACTGAGTTTTAAGCCTTTTTGGAATCCAGAAATTATCCCTGCCTCTAGTTTTGTGGGTTCTCACAATAATTTCGCTTCGTTTTTCGCCGACCAAGCGATGTTTTTATTGATCCCTGCCGAAGGCTCATTTCATCGGTCAACCTGACTAGCAGACTGAGCTCAAAGCTCTAAGGTCCCTTTGAACTACTAATCTTCTGTGAAGATATACTATTTCAGGCTGAAATGGTGTCGATCATCATCTCATTTCCTCGCCTGGCCGGTGAATGGATCTTTCGGCTTTTCAGGCATCAAAGTCAACAACAATAGCTAAACACTGAACATTCCTCGACCTAGAGTTGTCATATACTGCACATGTCTCTCAGAAGTCGACATCTTGACTATTTCTCCATCGATCAAGCTCTAGATCGTACTCTGCTAAAACCCCAAACCTCTGGCAAACTTTGCAGATCTGGCACAGCGCTCCTCACCACCACTCTCCACGATCCTCCTTGAGCCTTCACCATGAGCTCCAATCATCACTCGGAGGGAAATCATTCCTTCTCGACACTTCCATATAGATCTACCTCAATTGGCCAATCTTTTCGTGCTCGTCCATCCCCACTCGCCCTTAACAACGCTGGCGATCCGCCTTTCAGGTCAAACAATGAATCTACCAACTCGGAGTCAATGGAAAGAGCAGTCAACAACACGGCTGAAGTCGAACAGCAACAGCAACATGCCAGAATATTACATCCCCGGCCTCAAAGACCCTACAACATAGGTTGCCAGACAGTTGTTGTGCCGGGCCGAGAGATGTTCATGTATGCTCAATCTATGCAGCTCATCAGGAACATCCAAGCTCGTGGATACAGTATTGTCACAATGACCTGCCACACACTCGAAAGAGTTTTCGGTTACATTGGCAATCTCCAGAGACAAAATGATCAATTCATAGCCAGGTTAATCAAGACTCCAAGCAATCGCCAATCGAATCTTGTCCCTCGGCCAACACCTCCAACAGTTCCAGCCAAGACCTTCACACTGTTCCCCAAGCTTCCACTGGAAGTTCGCCGCATCATCTGGAACCTTGTACTCTACACTCCAACAACAATCAGCGCCGATATCATGATCCCTCGCCCCTTCCTCAATCCGATCTACAACCAACCAATCAACAACCTTCGCACTATCTGTCGAGAATCTAGGACCGAAGCAATCAAAGCCCAAGTCACGCTCAACAAGGCCACAGTCGGTCAAAAAACTTTCTTCATCAACCCCACCGTCGACATCCTCTGGCTCTCGGCCTGGGGAATTAGCGACGACGAATGGATCCTCGTCTTCACAATCCTGCACGGCCTCCTGGCACACAACCATCTCCCCAAGATCGCTGTCAGTCTCGAGCTCTGGGATCGTCTCATGTCTGGCAACGATACGAGATCACGGTTCTTGAATGCTGTCTCTGCTTACAAAACAGAAGAGGTCATCATTCTGGTGGGCAATACTGCGGTTTTCAGATCTCCAAGTTTGGTTTTGAGGGAGCCTCGTGGAAAGCCAAGAGTCGTTCTGCATACCAATTTCATCAGTCGATTTCGTGAACTTCCGGCGAATGTCACATGGGAGGAGTTGGACCGGACGCTGCTGTCGGAGATTGAGAGAACAAAGAGTGCGAGAAATGAGGTCCGACAGAGGATGAGAGATGGTGAGTTCTTTTTTCACATGTCTGGTTTGGATGCTTGTGGCTAACTTTCCACTTCTAGCTGGCCTTAATCCGGATCACACCCACTACAGAGGGAAATTCGTCGATGTTTCACACTGGGGTTTCAAGAAGGTGCACTTCATGGAGGCGGCTACATACACTTCAATGAAGAGAGAGTAAGTTTACACTGTGCTATGGGGTTTGACAGTGAGCTTGGAAGCTGGGGCGTTTGTTACTGGTTTCTTCATGACGTGGATTTGAGGCGCTTTCGCACGCGGGGCTGTTTTCATTCCCAGGGGTACAGACAAGCTGGCCAGGTCTCTCGCAATTGTAAATGAAGCGTGTATAGCATCAACCATCTTGCTCTTCCCTTGTGTTATGTGTAAGTCTTCGTGTCCATCTCCCATTCGCATGCTACTTCAGAGTCTTCCTGAATTGGGACTTCTAAGCTATAAATGCTCTCTCTCCCTGCGAGCTTGGGATCCCATTGAAATGTTACTTGATATATGCCCTTGCTTTCAAGATTTGCATCACATTGTGACCAATTTCCCTAATGTACGTGAACTTCGTATTGTGTTGTGTTGATGCAAGGCCTCAGGCTAGGCGCTCGCTTAGACCCCTGTCATGTTTGTTGTGGCTAGCTCAAGACACCCATGTTTATTTTTAATAGCCTCGCCCACAATCTCCTCGAAACGACATCTCCAAAGACGCTTCTAATTCTTGACATCTCCAAAATTGACAGATGGCAACTTGAAGCAGCTTTCCGCGTACGTCTGCGCCTCTCTCTCCCTTGCAACAGACCGTTTGAAGTATCACGGCTAACTTTGTTCAACGATCGTCAGCATCATCTCCTCACCTCGAGCGAATCTCTGCACACCGATCCGAAGTCTCTGAAGACTTTCACAACATGGGACGCCCTGTCGATAGGTCCAAAGCTGTCGGCTTGTCGTCTGGGTCTGGTTGGACAGGAAAGCCTCATGGAAATTATCGGGTCTTGGTTCCAATCACAAAGTTTGCTCTGTTCCTAAAGCTGCCTCTCGAACTACATCGACCGATCTGTAAGATACTCACTACCGTGTTGGAAATTTTATCCTATAGCAGAGCGCTCGAGACTTGCTTGTCGATAAGAAACATTTTATCCAAAGCTGACTCATTGTTATCTGCAGGAAATTTCGCTTTGTTTACTCCAAAAGTCTTCATCATCGACTTTGTCAAAGTTGGCCCTTGTCACGAACTTACAACTTTGGACCGGCAAAGTTCAATCATGCAAGTCAATAAAGAAGCTCGAGCGGAGGCATTGCGAATCGAAATCCTTACATACGACCAAGACATCAATAGCGGAGTCAGTGGCACTTAACGCCAATGTCGATATTTTCTGGGTGCTCCCTGGAGGCGAGAATTACGAATGCCACTATGGCATGAGCGACCTCAGAAGCATCAAAAAATGCCTTCGTAGAATTGCTCTCCCGGCGCATGAATGGTTCTTGCATCAATTATGGGACGACCTGTACAAGACCCTTTTCTCGTTCCTTACAGATAAAGGCGTAGAGGAATTCTTCATCATCGTCAGCTCGGATAAGAGAAGAGAGGCTGCGATGTCATTTGCCAACAAAGCCTTCACCGAGCCACACAGGCCACCCCACATGGCTCTCCATGTCGATGACCTTCGCTGCTGGGCCGAAGTCCCTGGTCTAGAAGCTAACTGTGACGGGAAGCTTTCCTGGGCTACAGTTGAAGAGTGTGCGACAAAAGCATGTCGGGAGTTCCAAGAGGATTTTCATGAAGCGAGAATGAATGGCGAAGTTAGTATGTACATCTGTCTTGAGTCTGTCAAGCTCTGTTAATCATGATTATGCGCAGGTAACTCAGGCGACGATCAGGGCGATGCAGAATCCAATTTAGAATATCATAGTGGAATGTGACTTAGTGACTTCTTTACTATCATTGGAGTCCTATCGCGAAGTGATTCAAAATGACAAAACAAGGAAAGAAAGAAAGATAATCACTTTAATTCACAGAATCTTGAAATGAATCTTTGATAGTTTGTGGAGTTATAATCGTCGGCAGATGTGAGTGAAAAAACATCAAGACTGAATGAAGCATAGGTTTGATTGGGTCTATCTAGAATGCTGCTTGGCTGCCCAGTAGCAGTCCCCAGCCATGAGCACATAAACCGCCCGCAACTATGGCCGTGAATCAACGCCTGAGTGCCAGAAACCTCAGCGCAGTTGCCGCAGCAATCCGATATAGGTGTGAGAGTACAGTGAGTCTTCACTTTCCATGGAGCCACTTTCCACCCCGAAGAGTCTGAGCGTGTCGTCGGCCATTGACGGCGAAATAGTCTTTGCCAAGAATGCTACTGAATTTTCACTCCATAAAGTTGACCATGTCTGTCATCTTTATTTGGAATCTCTTCTCGGAAAGCTTCCACATTGCTTTCAGGTTCAAATGCTCATCCGCCTGCCATTCAAGCAAGTGGAAGTTCATAGCGCTCATTGTATCGCTGGACACGTGTCTGCTTGGGGTGGTAGACCCAGCTTCCATCGTTGTAGAAGTGAATCATCCTGGCTAGACTGTATTCAGCGACCTGGATCAAGTCTTTGGAGTGTGGAGCTGGGGAGGTCTTGATGTTCTCGAGGACTCGTTCCTCATGGTACGTCTTCCATGGAGTGATAGGCTCCGGATAGCCATATTGTGCGCCGGTGATGTCGAATGAGAATGTTTCTCCAGAACGAAGTGTTACCTTCATGATCTCGTGGTGAGGACCGCCCAGAGTGAAGATGCTGTTGAAGCCGGAGGGAAGGAGCATCATGGTGAGCTTGTCATTTTTGGTCTGATATTCGACGATCTCAGATTCTGTGATCGAGTCTGACTCCCATAAGCATTAGAATTTAGGTATTTCGGAGAACACTCTTACCTTTCAGAAAGCCATTGCTAAACTCAATCACCCACGATAACGCCTCACAACATCCATGAAAGCTAAGAAGAGCCTGGCTATCCTCTGGTGACGGTACTAGATGGGTGTGCTCGCTAGGCCAGGTGTTTTGTTCAAACTTCTGATCATGGTATACAACGGTCAGTCATAAATTTTCAGATTTGTGAATTCTTGCGATGCAAGAGTGAGCGTGTATTTTACCCGATCACGAAGAATAACGCTCTGTCCAACCTTCTCAACATTATCAATCTTCAGTCTGCACCAGTTCAATTCCCTGAAGATCATGAACATCTTCTGAGCGACCTGTCCAACCTGATAAAGCTACTGGCGATCCTGTAGGTGCTTATAGACCAGCTTGTGCTTGATTAGATCTGACTTCTGGCATTTGGCGCTATAGTATCGGACGGCTGGATGATCACCTTCGATGACAGGACACTCTTCGCAGTTCGCGCAGCCAAGTTTGGCAGGCTTCTTGCAATTCGCACATTCCATCTGGAGAATTAGGATGGGAGTACGGTATTCAAAGGCTGCGTCGAGGGCTTGTCAAGTGCTGTTCTGAGTATTTAGGAAAGACGACGGCTGCTAGTCATATACCGTGGGGAGGTAGCGCACACACCATGTCAAGAACCTCGACTGTTTTGGGGTTTGGCTTGGCTTGAGTGAGTGAAGGGGTAATTCACTCTCCATATCTGCAGTGAAATTTCCATTCATCCTGGGCCGAAGGAATCATAGCTCTTCCAAAATTTCCTTCATCCAGTCAGTACATGTCAGCAACTGCCCAAAACGTAGTATATAGAACAGAAAGTCACGTCAGAACAGCAGTCGCCTGTCACAACCTCCATTCCGCCTTCGACGTATTGTCGCTGGCAAGTTTTCTCATAGATCTCCTCAAGCTTAGAACAAATTAATATACAGATACCTACCAAACAGAACTACCATTCTGAAAAGGGAATATGACATCGACCACATCTTCACTGCAAGTGTGAGAGTCCCAGCGTAGGTAGCAGACTTTGTCGGGGTCTCCTCATTGTTGGAGTTCGGAGTGCACTACACAGTACCCAGCATTACGATAAGGAAGAATACGGTTGCTGCAAGCTTAAATAAAGGTATAACCTCGAACGTGTCTTGCGTGATATCTTTCTTGATTTTTGAGTTGAGCCCATAAACATGCACCGCTAGTGTTATTCCAAACCTCCCCGGAAGTGACGAGAGTCTGAGTGACAGTGAAGACAGTAGCGCCCGCGCCAAGACAGAGACAGATTTGTGCCCTCTTATTTAGGACCACAGCTGGATTCGTGTTCAGAGCCAGGGCCACCAAAGAAAAGAGCAGTAGAAATTGATTATGTTCGCGAGGTAATTTGAAGACAAAGGAACAGACTGGATGTCGCAAAAAGCTGCCATGCAGAACCTGAGGAGGAAACGTGAGTGTATGGGGGGCACCGGGGAACTTCCCATGGTGTTGCGCAGCGTCGTGAAAACAGAGCTTGAGACAAGTCAGCGCGTATTATAAGCCTCAACTTTTGTGTTCTACTTAACGTCATATACCCTTCAACATATAACTCCCAAGATCATGTCAGCATATCACCGAAGCGGCGAAAGTACAGTAGTGTTTAACTCCAGCACGGGAGAGCTATTTTCCACCTGTCAGTAATTTACGTTCGAGGTTAAAAATAAAAGACCAATAAATAAATGCTAGCTTTGCAATGCACCCAGTTTATCTTTCCGATACTCCTATTCTTTTCCAGACACAACATGCCATCTCGCCGAGCTAAGCGACAGATTCGGTAAGCTCAGGGGTCTATTTGTCCCACGTGAAATTAATAACAAATCTCTTGTTGCAGCAGCAACACAACGCCGGGCTATTCTTTCGCCGACTAGTCCGAGGTCCGAGTCAACGGGATAGGCCCGGAATTCAAAGTTAAAAGCGCAAGCTGACGCGAACTACATGTTCGTTAGTCATCGAATTGTGATTCCAGCCAATCAACAAGACCTCCCTACTCTGGCCGGAACCTCGCCGCCTCGGTTTACACCGGCTCTTCGTCGACATGCTCCCTTCGCTCAATCTTTCTACTTTTCTACAATACATCTGGATGTCCCAAGACCTTCTCCGACAGATGTCAATAAAGAAGATCCGACAATACACCCAGACAAAATACCCGAATATCCTACCTTTCTTTCAAGCTACCCCGCCAAATTACCCCGCATTAGAGGACCCCACTTCAATACTTGAAGACAAAGATACGACGACACCCAATTTATCATGGCATCTTCGACGGTTCCAATGGGAGTGTATCTCTGGAAGAGACTTGCATCTCTGGGTATCGAACATGTATTTGGAGTTCCCGGAGATTTCAATTGTAAGGATTACAAGCAGATTACCTGCACGTGATGGTACTGACTCGCTCTCCAGTAACTTTGCTGGATGAGATTTACAATGTCCCCGAGCTCAAGTGGCTCGGAACTTGCAATGAGCTCAACGGAGCCTATGCTGCTGATGGATATACTAGAATCAAGGGGCATCCGGCTGCTCTTCTCACCACATATGGTGTAGGCGAGCTCTCTGCAATGAATGGAGTCGCAGGAGCTTATGCGGAGCAAGCCGGAATGATACACCTTGTTGGCATGACTTCCAGGCCAAGTAAGTTGCAGATGCTTTCCAAGTACCTAGATCTAACGCGGAACAGTCCAAAAGATGCGAGCTCTTATCCATCATACCATGGAACCCGGGATGGACCACGCTATCTACATCGGCATGAGTGAACCCGTTCGGAAGACTCACACTTTTCTTATGGATGACTCCACCATGGCCGAAGAGATTGATCGAGTAATTATTGAAGGCGTCAAGAGCAGGCTTCCAGTCTTCATCTACATTCCCACGGATGTTGTGTCTGTTCAATTGGATGCCAAGCGTTTGGAAACTCCGCTTGATACAAGCATCCAGAACGACAAGGCTGCCGAGGATGATGTCGTCAAATCAGTGTTGGAATTGATCAAGAGCGCATCCAAGCCTGTCATATTGGCTGATGTGTTGACAATCCGTCACGGAGGACGGGAATTAGCCAGAGAGTTGGTTGATCTCACCCATTTTCAAAGTTTCTCGACACCCCTGTCGAAAGGGATCATTGACGAAGATCACCCAAGCTATGGTGGGAATTATAATGGAACCGGTATGCTATCCACTTCAAGCTGAGTGTTAAGCATACTGACTGTCGTAGTATCATTTCCTGGAGTCGCGGAAGCCATTCACGGCTCGGACTTAGTGCTTAACTTAGGTCCGCTTCTTTCAGATTCCAACACTGGTGCATTCACACGAGATGTCAAAGACGAAAATGTAGTTCTGCTTGGACATGAATTCTGCCAAATCAAGGGAAAGAAGTATGACGGTATCCACTTCTTACCCGTTTTAAGAAAATTAGTGGAGGCTTTGAAGAAAGATCCCGAGTCATACCAACTTCCCAGGCCATCAAAGGAAGCTCGACTTGAAGTAAGACATCTCAGCCTCTCACTTTGTTGTATTTCCTAACCTTCACAGGCACCTCTTCTGAACAAATCCACGTCTGGGGCCATCGAGCAATCATATACATGGCAACGTCTTGGCAAATTCTTGAAGGCTGATGACATCGTCTTAGCCGAGTCTGGAACTGCTCAGTGAGTAGAACGTAAAAGTACTTATAAGAATCTAAATACTTACGTCGTTATGCAGATTTGGAATGCCCGACGCCACCTTCCCTGCAAATGTTCGTTACATTACGCAGATCTTCTGGTCGTCGATCGGCTACACTGTCGGTGCATGTCTTGGTGCTCTTGTTGCGGCTAAGGAGCTCAAGCTGCCGGGCAGAGTTGTCCTTATCGTGGGCGAAGGAAGTATGCAGATGACTGTTCAGGAGATGTGAGTTTGCTTTCATGTGGACCTGCGATGTCGAGTACTGACAGCGATCAGCGGCTCTTACATCCGATATGGCTTTAAGCCTATTATCTTCGTGATCAACAACAACGGTTATTCAATTGAAAGAGCCATTAACGGACCAAAGCAGCAATACAATGAAGTCAGCATGCTTTGGGATCATCAAAAGATGCTGGAATTCTTCGGCGCTAGGAAGGAGACTGGGATTCAAAGCAAGAGTTACAAGTGCACTACTATCGAAGAGTTGGAGAAGGTTCTCACTGACGAGGAGTTTGCGAAGGCAGACTGTATTCAGGTGAGTGATATGTCCGATCGTGTTTACTTCAGTGCATACTAACCATGGTCATAGGTATGCGAGATCGTGATGGATCAGTTTGACTACCCTTGGCGATTGACCAAGCAGATCGAGATATCTCGTGAACGAGCGAAGGCGATGGCGGGCAAGCATTGAGTGTGCGATCACTTTGTACAGTCCATTTTATTTTACGCAAAAGACCAGAAATTAGAGTACAAAGACAGTGCCCTTCTAGAACCCGTCTATCGTCCTTAAGTCTTTGTTTGATTGCTTTGTCTGTCTGCTATGCACTTGGTATTAGACTACTAGTTTTCGCTAAATACATGGACCTCAACCGGCGTCTGGGATAAGCCGTGGAATTCAGGTTTTAGCTTACCAATAGCTTTTCACGGGCCACATCATGGCACTAGAGTTTTATGGTGTCATTTTAGCTCGTTGTGTTCACGCACAGGTGCTCGTTTAGAATGTGACATCCCCGTGTTCTTCTTGCCAAAAGAATTCCGCCCAACACAACATCAGCATCAATTTGAGCCATTCTATTTAGCTTGTGCGTGATCTCGCAACTCATCATGGTCTCCTCCTCATCCAGCACTCACGGCGAACAAGAGCAGTATACAACTCCAAGAGCGTTCCTGAGGTCAATATTCAGGAAGTCGATATGAGGATGGAACAGCAGTTCTCCAGTCGGTTTCGCCTGATGCCAATGGATAGGTGGTTGTGGACAATATTGATGTTATCATTAATCGACGAAATCATTCTAGTGGATGGAAGCGAGGACATATCTAGCTACACTACCTCTATGTCTATGCCAGCCGCAGTACTAAGATCAGAAGTTTTAGACACTTTATTAGGAGAATCCTTGCCTGGGATAGAAGTAGAATGTTTGGAGAAAGCGTTGACAGGAGTGATGAGACAATACAAAAAGTGGTTGATACTGTGGCTGGAAATCATGGGTGAGTTGCTGCTCATCCCTCGCATCGCATTGTGTCTGACGAATCAAGTACCACCAACTGGGTCAAGCGCCGCAAGAATTAAAAGATATCAGAGGCAAACAAAGATTGTCCGTAATTGGCGAACACCATCAATCAAGATCAGACAGATGGAAAATGGTTGTTGAGCTTCGCAATATAGTAGCCAACTAGCAGTACAGGAACTTTGAAGGTCATCCTATGTGTATCAATTCGAAGCGAGAGTCAGCTTTTTCGATTTTACGCGATACTCCGAGACACCTACAGCAAGTTGGAGATTTGTTCACATATAAGACATCACATCTTCAAGGACTTGATTCAGATCTGATGTGTCGCTAGCTCATGTTTCATCGGGCCGAGCCTTCCGGTTCTGACGACACCTCATGCCAGCCTGTCTTATATCATTGTGAACCTGTCCTTGCATTTTAGCAGGACAAGTATTGCAAGGTTCCGATAATTGATCTTTGTATTCCTCTCCTTCATTTCAGCAGCCAAAGAAAATCGAACTAGGCCAGATCACTCTACGGGTGGTGTTCAAGATGGTGGTTGAGCTTCCCTACAGTCTGCATACGCGCTATAGGTCCATCGCCATTGCTTGGATTATCATAATCATTCCCCCGATTTTCATCAACCTTGGCTCGTTTTATGGTCTTTGGTATGGTCGTCCAGACATGGATCGAATCGCGGGTAGTTCGCCTCTTGCTAGCCACTCTTCTCAACCCGCACTAACACACCACAGTCCTGACAATCCCAACTGCTGTCTTGGGCATATTCACAGTCATAGCGATCGTCGAAAGAATTTGGAAACTTACCCAGCCCTCGCCCGAGTTTAGACCTCTTAAATCTCCTCGATACGGACTCGATATCTTCCAATGGGGATACTTCGGGGCATTGATCATCATCTCTTCTCTGATCAGCTCAACTTTACTGAGAGATGACAACGATCATGATTGCCATGAGTTCCAGCTTAGACTTCTGTCAATGCCAGCTCCTGTCCTGATGTACTTCCTGGCAACTTTGACAGCATTATCGATACTACTGAATGCACTGGGAACCACGTTACCATTTCGATTCGGCAGCATGGATGCGGGGATTGTGGTCCGACCTGCAATTTACTACATCGTTGAAGACGTCGTTGCAGTGGATGGAAATGGCGGGATAGAATATCGAGAAGCTTTCAGTGCGCGTTACGAGAGTAGCCCCATGTTCCGAAGTATGATCGCGACATTAAGTGTCGTTTGGTGTCTGGCATTCTTTGCCCTTGCTACATGGTTTACAATTTTGGTCTTTACGCTGCCAGTTATCGCTGTATATGCTGTTGGATGGGCAGGGCCATTTCCTCTGGCGGGATTGCTGGCCTTGTGGACAATTTACTATGTGAAGGCTTGCCTAAGAGAAGAGAGGAAGCTGGACAATGGTGGAATAAATGCGATTGGTGGAGCTCAAGGGCAGACTCAGGACGAGAGGACAGCGCTTCTGAGCAGCGAAGTATAACAATCAAGTCTGCTTTTGTGTTTCGTCGAGGAAATTTTCCAAACTATAGAATCACCGGAACACATCTCTGAGTTCTTGCTAGATTTGCAATTCAGGCCTCCCAATCTATACACGTTCGCCACGCTAGCCCAGACCGTCAGGTCCAACTGACCTAGCATGGCCCCAGGCAGATCTGACGGAAGACAGTACTCGCTTACGTCACGGAACCAAGCTTCAACCGCAACACTTGATATTATTTGCACCAGTATTCATGTCTTCTGCATATGTATTTCTGCAGGAGCACCCAACGGGTGTTAAATCTTCAATTGAAATTTTGAACCGACAAAAAGAAGTAAAACCATTCATTTCCTGAATCTGTAAGTGTAGATGGAAGATAGAAATTGAGTGGTGGGGTAAGATCATACTTGCAGCATCTACGGGCAGTCCGTTGGACAGCGCACCTTAATTACAAATGCTCTGATTTATGAAATGACAGATCCACCGCTATTTGAATTCAGTTTCAAAATCAAGCAATTGAATGTTGAAGTTACGCCGGAAATCTTCTTCACTACCTCGGCCAACACACGTCAGGGTCACGATCGTATGCCTCACATGCAGTGAATCTCGACTTCTAACACAAAATACCACAATCTCGTTCAAACTCTAGAAAATATGAGATTTAGAAATCAAAGCTACAACAGTACGAGAGATCACTTAATTTGGCAATAATTACGCATCAAAAAAGCCCTCAACTCACATAAAAACCACCACGCAAGAAGCTGCACCATTGCAAAGTGCTCGACCGGCTACAAGACATTGGAAAGGATCCAGTGCAACCTTTACAGAAATATATCGCCGACGCCGAAAGAAGCAGGAGCAGACAACGCCGCCTAGAACAGAGTGTCAACGAAACAAAACTACATCCGAAATCCCCACGAACGGATGCTCAGCCCAAAAACGACATTGCTTGCAGAAAAGAGAAAGGGGAGCCAGTATTCCACAAATTTTCCGAACTCCCCATTGAGATCCGCCTTCTCATCCGGGAAGCCATCTGCAACACGCCCCAAGTAATCCGCGTCCGAACAGAATCGCTTTTCTGGTACGCTCCAACCTGGTATCTCACGCCAAAGCCGAGAAGGAAGAAAGGTCCGGAGTTTAGCAAATGGAAGAGCAAATCATTCCTAGCGGCCTGTACAACACATTCGTCTATTCTTATGGTGAATAAAGAGGCGAGTGTGGCAAACAAATTTTACAAACTTGCTGGATGGTGAACTGTGATCCAGTACAGGCAAGCAGCAACTGAGAAAAAAACATCGCAAGTGGTCGAACGAAAATGGTGAGGACTTTGATAGCGATCACTCAAGCACTCGCAGGAACAACGCACAGGGCAGTTAGGCTCAAGGCCAGCACAATTCACTCGCACCCTCTCACTATGAAAAATGGTCGAATCTCGTACAGCACGGGCCTATCAGGTCTCCAAGTCCAACAATATGCCTCATCTTCTGCAAGCCCTCCGCCAAACTATCTTCCCCCTTGTCATGTATCGCAAATTAAATCAGAGCGTGATTCAAATAGCTACTCATCGGCCCTCCCACTCGCACTTGCGGCACCTGGCTCATTGGTAAGGTAGAAACGAACACCATTTGCGGGATAATCAAAGAGCTAACCAAGTGAATATTTGAAGTCTATCACACACCCTCTCAGCCATACAATTTCGCATCATACTATATCATACAAAGTCCCCGCAAAATCACGCCGAGCACGCCCCTGAGGTTTCACAACAGAAGAAGAAACATAGCTGAATCTCGCAGCTTGAATTTCTCCCTTTCTTTTCACTCTCTGAACCTTGTTCCTTCCTAGCTATGGTACATTGCACACTCAGCCTTTGACCTCGGTCGAAACTCTTTCGATCTTTTCGTCGTCTGTTGAAAATTCTGCCTTCCTGTGCACTAAATTGTGCTCTAGTCGATCTTGATAGATCCGTAGATCTTCTGCACGAAGAGCCAGCTGGCGAAGAACCCGATCGAGCCTGCGCGAGAATTAGTATCAATATGAGCAAAGAATTTTGGGAAGGAGACGTTTGAGGCTTACCAGTAAGAATAAAGAACAAGAAAGAAACCAACGCGCTGTACCCAATGTACAGTACACTCCCCGCCAAGCCACTCAACCTCAACTTCGTGATCCAGTAGATAAGCGCGTTAGCGAAGACGTAGAATGCCGATGCGCCAGCTGTCATGAACGCTCTCCAGTGCCAATGGTAATTCTCACTGCAGAGCAGGAAGTATACCATCAGGACGGTGACTGCGGCACATGTGATGATCATGAGACCGTAGCAGAGGAAGAGGAAGCCGAACATGTAGTAGACCTTGCTGAACCAGATGGAGGACATGATGAAGTAGAGCTCGACGAAGATGGCTCCAAAGGGGAGGATGCCGACGATGAGCATGGATGGGATGGGTTTCATGTAGGTTGTCATGGGTGGGATTTGGCGGGGGATTTGGTTGGTGCGGACGGGGGCTGCGATGGGTGGTTGGCGGAAGCCGACCCAGCTGCCTGCGAAAGAGAGAGGGACTGAGATCAAGAACCAGATACCGACTATGACGAGCATGGTCGTGAACGGAACAGCGCCGGAAGATCCCTTAGCCCAGAGGAAGAGGTTGAGTAGGAAGAATGTGCTGAAGACAATACCGGGAACCATGACAGGTGTCAAAGCAATGTTGAGCTTCCATTGCTCGCCTCCGAAGGACTTGTACACTCGTGCCGAAGCATATCCGCCGATAAACCCGAGCACTGTGTAAAGAAGAACCATAATGGTGCCAAGAGAGCCACGGTTCGATGGTGAGAGGAATCCGAGGAGGGCAAAAGCAATTGTGAAGCCAGTCATGACGAAAAGCTGAGCACCATTTCCTAGGAAGACACTGAGCAACAGAGGGGACGTTGGTGTACGGAACACATCCCCATGTACCAGCTTCCATCCAGAGTCCTCCTGAATGCCATCCTCAGCAACAGCAGATGTTCCAGACAGATCGTCGAGGTTGATAGAGTCAAGGGCATTGTATCTGGCGATATCCTTCCTCAATGTACGCAACAAAATTGAAACTACTGTGATAACCAAGAAGACCACGATTACGGCCGAGTTGATGAGCGAGAACCAGTGGATCTTTGGGTCGAAAACGTGTAAGTATTTGTCCCATCTTGTAGCCCAGGCGGTCGCAGATGGAATCCAGTATACGCTGTACGTGAACATCACTTCGGTCTCAGCGCCCTCGTTCAAGACCATCTTTGCACCACCCATACCACAATGTCCGGCTTGCTTGACTCCTTGTCCATTTCCAGATTGCTGCGATTCTCTCGAGTCCGGTTGTACGATCACACCCACAACTCGGTATTGTCCAGCAGAAGTCTCGTGGTAGTCAATCAGGATATCGTAGTGGTTGTTAAGGGCCAGGTTCTTCGCATCAGCACTTCCAAGCGCAAATCCCTGGCTGTAGAATTTCGTGTTCGTGACCTCATCCTCAATTAGTTGTCCTGCAGGCAGTCCATCCACCAACCAGTTCAGCGCAAACCCTTGCGCTATCCTCCTATTGACGAAATGTGTTGAACTTTGATCGTATTTTGTCGAACACAGTTT
Organism: Cadophora malorum; assembly: GCA_017365405.1. Lineage (NCBI taxonomy): Eukaryota > Fungi > Ascomycota > Leotiomycetes > Helotiales > Ploettnerulaceae > Cadophora > Cadophora malorum. The sequence continues at coordinate 16,466 of JAFJYH010000413.1, read as the reverse complement.
CTTACATGTCTCGTTCTTGGCCATCTTGAGCTCGAAGGGCGAAGTCATTATCCGGTCCCCAAAGAGGATGCTTCCCAGACTTTCTGACACATATTGCGGTTCTGGTTCTGGTCTGCAGAAGTGGAACGCGGGGTGGTAGTAATCGAAGGAAACGACGGACTTGAGAGTGCCATCTTGATTCGATCCAACTGGAGTGAGGCGATTAACGTTCAGAGATACGGCATCTCCTTCTTTGTATGTGGTTGGCGCAACACCAGGGAGGTAGAAAGCTGTCGATAGCTGTGGTGCTGCAAGTAGGGTTGCTAGAAGCGTCGCAGATGGCGACAAGTCTCTCAGGCGCATGATGGATAGTTATCTGGGCGTACAATGTCCTGTTAGAAGAAATACTCGAAGGTGGGTCGTCGTAGTTGTTGTCCTTGTTGGGGAATCTTGGGAGCAGCCTTGGACCAGGGATTGAAGCTTACGAGTCAAAGGATTCCCGCAGCGCAGTAAGTTGCCGCAATTATGTCAACCAAATGATTATAACCTCATATGCGAAATCGCTTGTCAATTGGATGAAACAGTCGTTGGAAGCAGATTGTTTATTTCTTCAAAGAAAAGGCGCAGCAGGAGAAGTTGAAAGTGGTCGTATTAGTTTAGGAGAGCTTCAGCCAGCCAACCGTCACAGGCTTGGCCAAAATAAATCTGGCTCCAACTCCAACCTGCCCTGCATGCAGCTTCGGATCCGGCGGAAAGTATCCCCGCTTCCCGGCCGATCATCATTATTTTTTTGTTCCTCTTCAAAATTTCCAGAGCCGAAGTCCCCTCTTCAAGAACAACATCTCAAAAATGGCAACAAAGACAGCCACAACATTTCCGGCGCTGCTCGATACATTGCAGCAAGCTTTGTCTTCAGCTGCAGAATCTGCCCAGAAACTCGACGCACCAATTCCTCCGAAAGACGGCATTTCCCTCCTCGATGTCAAGAACGAGCTGTTCCTTTCCTACCTACAGAACCTGGTTTTCCTCATAATACTCAAACTGCGCAATCGCAGAAGCGGAAGTGAAGATGAGGATGAAGAATTGGACAACTCGGTAGTCAAAAAATTGGTAGAGCTGCAAGTCTACCTAGAGAAGGGTGTGCGACCGCTGGAGAGCAGACTGAAATACCAAATCGACAAAGTGCTGCGGGCAGCAGACGATGCAAAACGGGCAGAAGAGACTACCAACGTACAGACAAATGGCAAAGTTGCCCGCGATGATGAAGATTCGGAGGAAGATAGCGACGCCGAATCAACGAATGGTGTTGCGCTCAAGGGACCTGAAATCGACGACCTACAGTACCGACCGAACCCCACAGCTTTCGTCCGACCAGCTGCTGGTGCAGAGGACAATTCCCATAGCAGGTCCATGGACGGAGTGTATAAGCCACCTCGTATTCAAGCTACAGCTATGCCAACTACGACCGGTCCTCGCGAAAAGCAAGACAAGAAGCCCAACAAGTCCGCAACTCTCGATGAGTTCGTCAGCACAGAACTTTCAGCTGCGCCATTCGCCGAGCCTAGCATTGGATCTACGATTGTGAGTGGTGGTCGCAGAAGTAAGAGCGAGAAGGAGAAGAACGACGAACGGGAAAGGAGAGAATATGAAGAGAGAAACTATGTCAGATTGCCGAAGGAGAGCAAGAAAGATAAGGCTAAGAAGGGTAGAAAGGATGCTGGATACGGTGGGGAGGAATGGAGGGGTCTTGGGGAGGGTATTGATCGTATCGAGAGGTTGACGACAAAGAAGGCTGGGTCGAGAAGTGTGGTTGAGAAAAGTAGGAAGAGACCTGCTTCGGATGGTCCGAAGTCAAGTGGAGAACAGGGCCAGCATATGCAGAAGAAGCTGAAGACTCTGGATCTTGGTCGGCGGGATAGAGGGCGGAGGTAACATGTTGCCTGATAAATACCAAAAGAATAACTTGTCAAGGCAGGCAAACACTTGCCTTCCAAGGACTCCCACTACCTCAAATCTATCCTAATGTGGATCTCTTTTTCTCTCTCTTCATACCGCGGGAAGTCTTCCAAAGTCGAGTCTTGGGCTTGGAATACTTTTGATTGATGTAACTCCATGATGCCCGTGTTCAAGTGACCGTGGGCTATACAAATTATCACATTACGGATCTGGATTATAGTTGATTTACGGTCACAACCATCATTCCTATTTTTGCTTTATACAGAGTTGACTTGCTTCGAAGACCGCTTACTGCGCTCTTATATCTACTTGGCACACAACAAGCTCTCTATTCGTTCTAACAGCTTGCATGTTTAGTACTTCCATCATTCCTACCTCATACCGCAATTCAGGTTTCTCCGCATCCCTGACATCGCTCACAGGGTTTCATCTCAGTGCTGCTCAGCATCTCCCACCTTCACATCTGCGCCCTTTCCATCCTAGATCCAGTAGTATCAAACCAGATCTTCTTCCCCGAAATCATCGCCTCCTGTAACGCACATCCAATCTTAACAGCCTGCACCGCCCCGGAAAGTTTCATCGGCAACCTCCCATCATCCAGACAGCAATCCGTGAACTCCTTCGCCTCCCTCTCAAACGCCTCTCTAAACCTCCCATAATAGTTCTGCGGTATCTCACGACGGATGCCGCCTGGCTCGTAGATGTTGACGAGGTTGGAGACGGGTTGAGTGTTGACGGTCAGTTTGCCGGACGTACCGATGATCTCGGTGGAGTCTTCTTGTCCCGCGGCCATCATGCGTGAACAGAAGATGTAGGCTATTTTTCCGCCGTAGAATTCGATTATGCCGACGGCGTTGTCGCGGTCGTTGTGTGCGCGCAGGTCTGGCTGGACGGCTGTTATACCGCTGGAGACTACGCTTTTTACTTGGCTGTCTTGCCCAAAGAACCATAAGGCGAGATCGATGTCATGGATTGAACCTGAAGGTGTGTTTAGTCAGCCTCGCCATTTCAACTACTGGGTACGGGGATCTCTGCGGTAGCTTCAGAGCTTGTTGGCTTACAGTCGACGAATATCCCGCCAGAAAACTGAGCATATGCGACGAAGAACCCTGAAGGGTCAAGCACATCGCAAGTCTGGCTTCGAAAAATAGATGGCCGGCCGATCATTCCAGACTCCATCTTATCCATGGCATCACGATACGAAGCATCGAAACGTCTAGAAAAGCCGCACATGACTTTGAGGTGCGGCTTCTTCGCCGCGGCTGTGACTACACTCTGCGACTGTAACAAAATCAATTCATGCCAGTTCAGTGTAGGTGTTTTGGAATGAGGGATCTTACAACGCTTTCGCTGGTCGAAAGTGGCTTCTCGCACAAAACGTGCTTATCAGCCTGTATAGCTTTGATAGCTTGCTCAGCATGTACAGTCGTAACAGTTGCTATTTCCCAAGAACACCAAATCAGCCACTTTCCTCAACATACAAACATAAAACATCCACATCAAATTATTTGAAGACAAAAGCACTCACCAATAACTACCGCCTGCAACCCTTGCTGTAATAACATCTCATCATAGTCCTTGTATAGCTTCACACCAAATGGCTCGAGATGCACTTGCGCCCATGCAATCTCCGCATCGTCGGGCGTAAATGCAGCTACGAGCTCTGCGCGTGTCACTTTTTCTAGGAAGTTGAGGGCATGCCGCTTTCCCATACGGCCGAGTCCTGCGCAGGCGACCTGGAGTCTGGGAGGGCTCATCATGTAAGTCGAGTGTCAGCGCAAGTATATTGGGAAATGCAGGCTCAGCAAGATGAAGTAAATCTGAAAAATTCTATTTCTTCACAAGCCCTCTTTTTCAAGAACGCACCCTCCATATTTATAAGGACTCATCTTGGTCTTGGTCCTGAATGAGTTTTTGCCACTCATTGCCAGAGCCAGTGTGGTGCGAATCGCGAGGCCATTTCTTGGTAGATGTCCTCAAGTCTCAAACGAGGAAGTAAACAAAACCTTTAAGGTAAGCGGGGCGCGGAGTTTTCCACTGCACCGGAAATACTTTCTTGATGTGGTCAGCGGGGAAAGCCCGCCGAAGCGAGCCCGGGGCAAGTTTGTCCAGCTCCACTTTTGTTGTCGTTGAAGCGAGGATCAACACGGTTGCCAAATGGCAGCCGGCAATTCGGAAGACTCTTGACCTAGGTACTGAACTTGGGGGATAAGGGTCAGTGATTAGTCTCCGATACGAAATCAGCATCTGGAGGCAGAATTCTTGTGCGCCTGATTCGGGTAGCTTGATTGGCTAGGACTTCACGTCGTACAAGAAGAGCAAGTGATGTTGAAAAGGCTAGAATTTGTTGCCTTGAACCCATATTCCGGGGAAAAGCCTACGAAGCAGGGTCTCTGGAGGGGGAACGATAGGCCCTAGATGCCACAGAATCCACCGCAGCACGCGATGTGCTCATGTAAGTCGCGCTGTGCGGCCTTGATAAGTAGTTTGATCATTTGAGAACATATCTAGCTTTCTACATCCCAGCCCCAAGCTAGCTTCAGATGTAGCTGCGCAGCAGAAGTAGGCCACGCGTGGTCTTCCTCAGTAACCACGAGGACGTTCAACAAAGCCTCTTGCTCAGCTCGATTAGAGAAGCGATCCCCGCACATTGTCACGCCCATACATGCTGTAAACAAAGCGGGGATGGTCCGCCGGTTGGAAAGTGCCGTTCCACATAATTCTCGTATCTGTTTCCTAATTTCTTCCTGCGGGTCTGTTACTATTCCGTGCTATTAGTGGATGAGGGGATGGTTCGGATTACTTCTACTTCTTCGAGTGCGTTCTTGTGAGTTGGTCCAATACGTGGGAGGGTTGGGTTGTAACACATGAGTAGGACGCGGCCGATTATACTGTGCACTATCCCAATTACTGCGTCACAGAGTTGTCACTTTCATGTACCGAGGAGAAGAAGATTAGGGGCTGAGTCGGGGCTTGGCGTACCAACAGCGTGATTCATGTACCAAATCTCTGGAAACACTTCCCCACAGGCCTCATCCGGGGCACGATACGATAGTGGAAGCCAAGACAATGGTCTTGAGTCCAGCCAGCTTTCATCATATTCTTTCAATCTGCGATATGTGCTGACCGGCTGTTCGTTGTCGCCGAAACAGAAATTCTCGATCTCGGCGGTGTTGATCAATATTCGCTTAGCCCAGGTATCGTCGTCGGCTGGTGTTAGCGACCGATCGATGAAACTGTGATCTAGCTTGGTCTTAAGTGGACGTTGGTTCACGAATGCCATGTATATGTCTTGTCGAAGACCGATCCAGAATGATGCTTGTCGTAGGCCGCTTGCTGGTAGTGAGGGGTCTTGGGCATTCATAAAAATTTGGATACCTAGCAGATGACCCTGATAGTCTTCGCCGACAAGTGGAACTGTCACGGAAATCAACAAATGGATCGGAGTTTCCTAACATGTCAAATGCTCAAATGACAACAACAACACATCAGGTATAACGAGAAAATTACTTACCATCTAACTCTTCCAATGTGCGGAGAAGGATAGTAGCAGCAAGCAAGTCGTCTTTCATCAGTGCGGGGTCGTTGATTGGGATATTCCTCAAATGCTTGAGGCAATCTTGATGGTATCGATCTGAAGCATACTCATCGAACTGACCAATGACACTCAAGTGCCTCGATGACACAGCGAAGATGGCATTCAGAAGAGTAGGCGACTCAATGGCCCTTCTAGGCAATTCTTGTCCGAAATGGTTTCCTCTTGTATCACAGAGGTCGAACCAGTGACACATGTAATCGATGTAATATTTCATCAGCCGAACTTGGGGTTCTTGTCTGAGTGGAAATGCGATCCCTCCTTCGGGTTCTGCTGTCGTGGCGCGATTCACGACGGATCCAATGGGAATGTGTGATAGCGGTCTGGGTTGGGAAAGTGAGTGTTCCGCGGTGTGGGTACCTGTGGATGCTGATTCTACGGCTGATTGTGGAGAATGTAAAAGCGTGGACTGTAATCCACTTGAACTTGACTGATGCAAATTTGTCTCTGGAGTTTGAGGTGAGTCTAGGAAATTGGCATCCGAATTTGATCCATCCTCTGAGCGATAGATCGTCCGCAAGAACTGTGACTCGTCGACGAATAAACCTTTCTTGAGTCAGTGAGAGGTTTCTGATGGATGAAATGGGAGGCACCGACGGGTCCTAGATGCAGTCTTTACCCACTTCTGCTCTGGGTCCAACGGGCCGACGCTTGATGTCCATCAGTTGGAGTCTGATAATCTCAGAGAAATGTGTATGTTGGCCACTCACTCTGTTACATGCCGAAAGCGGACGTTCACAAGCCGGGCACATTCAAGATTCGCAGCAACGCAATTGGCACAGCTTGGTTCTATGTTATCACCTGCTCCGTAGTCAGCACCCGATACAGTCTGCTTGCCAAGGTCGTGGTGAAGTTTCTTTTTGAATCCACTCTTCCTTACATTTCAGGTGTCGCCTACGACATGACTAATGGGGTTTGAAAGCATCAGATTCAAGTAATGTGGTTAAGAGTTGGGTCACATGCATAGTAACGTACGGTACAGCCATTCTTTTTCCGAGTCACTGAAGTCATAATCCACAGTAGCTCAAGGATTGAGCGAACCTTCAACCAGGGCCAGAACTGCTGAGCTCATTGCAATAAGACATAAGGTTGACGTACACAACGTGCGAGAATCAAGATTGGCGAGACCTGACGGGAATTCTTGACTTTATGGTCGAATTGGGAGACATCTTCTCAGAGGTGGGGTTCGAATTCTGAGGGGCATTTATTTCCGAGCAGTTCCCGCCGTCAAAGCCCGTCCTTGGCAGTACGTATCTGGAACTAGTTCCTGGAACGGGTCTTGATTGGCCACTACAGACGTGAAGAAGCCTTGGAGACCTGCTGAGTTGGGCTGCAGAGGTAAGTATTCTCGGACCCATCTAAGAGTGCAGACTTAGGGGCTCGGTAAACCTCCAAAACATCCTTCTGTATTCTCCGGCTGATCACTTAGCCACAGTCCAAGAAACTTTCGAGAACGCGGGGCCCCAGATATCCTCGAGTCTCCGTCAACAGTTTTGTGCAGGATAATTCGAGACGCTAGTCATTGAAACTTTGATAAATTCAACATGCATACTATAGCATTGAAATCAAATCCCGATGAATCCATTGGACATGGGATGTTTGATGCGTTATCTTGGCCACTTCCCCGGATACCTATATATCTAGGAGAATGCTCCCGACTTTCTCTTCTGTCCACAAGCACGGAAGAAGGTCCTCTCTGATTCTCTGGAAACTTCTTACCTTATCTTCACACCAAGAGTCCTATGAGAAGCTTTATTTTCCGATCAGACAGCGACATGGAACGTCAAGAAACCATAACCAGCAAGTCCAACGAGAAAGGACTCGCCGACCAGAACGAGAACGCTTTCACGTCTCGCGAAGCCTTGGAGCCATATGGTCCATCTGGATTTCGAGGGGTCGTCGGATCTCGCTATGTAGCACTCTGTGCTGCGTTCTCGGCTCTTGGAGGCCTGCTCTTTGGCTATGAGTATGGGTTCCAATCCATAGGACCATAGATTGCTTGAATTGTCTGACATTTTACAGCCAGGGAGTCATCTCAGTCACATTGGTCATGCCACAGTTTCTCGAGCGCTTCCCCGAAGTGTCGGAAGCTGCTTCTGGAGCTGGGTTTTACAAAGGGTTGATGACGGGCATGATCGAGCTCGGGGCACTGCTGGGTAAGAAACACATCTGGAAGAATAAGACTTCTATTTTGACACAGTTCATAGGTGCTCTGAACCAGGGCTGGATCGCAGATTGGATCTCTCGAAAGTTCTCTATCTTGGTTGCCGTGGTCATCTTCACGATCGGCTCCGTGCTACAGACGGCATCGATCAATTATGGTATGCTTGTTACTGGACGATTTGTTGGAGGTCTGGGTATCGGAATGTAAGCTCAATTCGATCCAAACCCCGATCTGCATTTTATCCCCCACTAATCTTCCTCCTAGGCTATCGATGGTTGTTCCTTTGTACATCGCAGAGATATCACCACCTCAGATCCGTGGAACGCTGCTGGTGTTTGAACAGTTCAGCATTGTGGCGGGCATCATAATCTCATTTGTGAGTTCATCCTCCACTATATTCTTGCATTGAAGAAATTGACTGAGAACCCCGCAGTGGATAACATACGGCACTCGGTTCATCCCCTCCAACTGGTCGTGGCAACTCCCATTTCTCCTGCAGATTCTTCCCGGCCTCGTTCTCGGCTTCGGCACCTTTTTCTTCCTCCCTTTCTCTCCCAGATGGCTGGCCTCCAAGGGCCGCGAAGACGAGGCATTGATTGTTCTCGGAAAGCTCAGGGAGCTTCCGACATCTGATGTACGGGTTCGAGGGGAATGGATGGATATTCTAGCGGAATCTGCTTTTCAGAAGCAGGTTCTGGAAGAGCGACATCCCCAGCTTGTGAACAATCGTACGAAGGTCAATAGACTCAAATTGGAAGTCGTATCCTGGACGGACTGTTTGAAACCCGGGTGCTGGAGACGGACTCATATCGGTGCAGGACTCATGTTCTTCCAGCAATTTGTGGGGATCAATGCTTTGATCTACTACTCTCCTACTTTGTTCGGGTACGATAAAATCTTTTTCTTTTCTGTACATGCGCCCTGTGTTATCATCTACTAATAGTAGTACCTAGCACCATGGGTCTCGATTACGAAATGCAGCTCACCATGTCGGGTGTATTGAACATAACCCAGATGGTCGGTGTTCTCTCGAGTCTCTGGACACTAGATCGATTCGGTCGACGTTCGATTCTGCTATGTGGTAGCGCTGGAATGTTCCTCTCGCATTTCATCATCTCTATACTAGTAGGGAAGTATTCGGACAACTGGCCTTCGCATAGACCAGAGGGCTGGACAAGCGTCGCGTTTCTTCTGTTCTACATGATCTCGTTTGGTGCGAGTTGGGGACCTGTCCCGTGGGCTATGCCTTCGGAGATCTTCCCGTCCTCGTTAAGGGCTAAAGGTGTGGCTATTTCGACCTGTTCTAGTAAGTCATGAAATATCGATCTCCCTGAGTTCACTGCGAAGACCCTTACTTACATGGCGCGATAGACTGGCTCAATAACTTCATCATCGGACTCATTACCCCGCCGTTGGTGCAGAAGACTGGTTTCGGGGCTTACGTCTTCTTTGCTACATTTTGTCTTGGATCTGGTCTTTGGACTTGGTTCTTCGTCCCAGAGACTAATGGACGTACGTTGGAGGAGATGGACGAGGTTTTCAAGGATAGAGGGAATGCGGAAGATGTTGCTAGGAAGGACTTGATCTTCTCGGATATTGTTCACAGACTGGGAAGTTGAGAGCTTGAACAATCATGGTAATGCCTATGACTAGTGAAGATGACTTTGTTCCCATATTTCAAAGTATCGTCCGTGGAGATAACAGGTGATTGATTGAACACATGTTTGATCTCGAAGGCTAAGCGAGGACCCTGGGCTCATTCGTCCGGCTTCCAGAGTTTCAGACAGCACAGAACTTTCCTGGATAATCCGCTTTCCACACCCAATTCGTCTACCTAGAAGCTCTTTCCCACGTCATAGTTGTCCCCGTTCTTCACTCCCAACCCATTCCTCACCTTATCCTCCGCCTCTACAATCCTCTTCGGTAAACCCCTACCTATCCCACAGAAAACAAACAGCGCCCACTTCCACCTGAATGGATTAATCGCAATACAAAACGTAAACCACCATATCAGTTCCAAGTATGTGAAGAAATCGAATGCGCCCGTCGGCGCAAACTTCTTCAACACCCTCGTCATATCGATCCATCTTTCCATCCAGAACGATCTAGGACGGGTCAGGGGATCGGAGAGGAACATCAACAGAATTCGAGTGTAAATCCCGATGTGCCAGTTTCCGACTGAGCCGATCGCGTTGATGTATGTGCAGTTTATGGCGGAGACAGAGACGTGAGATGGAGGAAAGGTCTGTAGGTACCAATTAGGCGGGTTGTATGGCTCGCCGAATGAGTCTTCAGGGAGGAAATTGAGACTGGGTCGATCGAATCCGGTCGCCATTACGACGATGTCGGCTTCGATGACTTTTTCTCTGCCTGGTCCGTTGGCTGGGACTCCTTTACCCCGGTGATTGAATTTGATACCCGTTTCGGTGAAGCCAAGGATATCGCCCCGTAGCCACTCCGCCTGTCCAGAGCGGATCTTGTCCATAACATCTGAATTGACCATTGGCGTGCCCGTGAAGAGTCCCTTCTCGCTAGGTGCCAAGTCTTGAAGATCGCGGTAGAAGAACTTCTTCAGGAGCAGTTCCGGTATCCAGGAGAATATCGTCTCGCCGCCGAAAATGTTGAAGCTTAATAACATGTTGACTACGGGGTTCCGTGGGATGATCCATTTGTCGCTCCTAGCAAGAATAACGGTCTTCTTCGCCTCCTCATGACTCGCAAATTCCAATGCTTCGACCGCACTCGCTCCCCCTCCTATAATAACCATCTTCTTTCCCTTTGCTTGCTTCCCAGTCAACTGGCTTGAGTGGTATATCTCACCCTTGAACTTCTCCTGTCCGGGGATATGAGGCATTTTGTTGTCGCCACATGTGCCTACTGCGGCGATGATGCCGTCGTAGCGGCCGAGGGACGGGTCATTGATGATCCAGCGGCCTTGGTCATCTTTGTAGACTTTCTCAACTGGCGTGTTGAAGTGCGTTTTGGGATCGAGACCATAGCGTTTCCAGAGCGTAGTTATCTGGGAGACGATTTGTTGTTGGTTGGGGTAGCCGCCTGTCCACCGGATGGAGGGGTGGAACCTGTACATGATGCTGTGGATTTGGAGGCCGGAGGTGTTGTTTACTCGCTACTTGCGCATCAGCTTGGCCCAACACAAATATAACGATGCCACATGGTATTTTTTGAATGAGGGGATTTGGGAGATCGATTGGATGCGACTCACACTCCAAATTCCACCAACAGCCTTCCTATCCCCCTTCTCGAATATCCTCACATCGAATCCATGACCTACACAGTGGCTAGCAGCAGCCACGCCTGTCAAGCCAGCACCGATAATGGCGATCTTCGGTCTTCCAAGGTGAGCTCCCGGCGCGGGAGCGGCCGGGGACAAAAGCTTATCTAGAAACCATTGGATGAGTTGGTAGATGAGGAGGAAGGGTTGGAAGAGAATTGAGTCTTGGGACGACATTTGGGGGAAATAGCTGACAGAATCAGATTGTTTTAAGAATGCAAAATGAACTAGAGAAAGAGATGAAAGTTGGAGGAGAGAATTTTGAGAGTGTAAAGTTTTGTTTTGGTCCTGCTTCGGAAACGGCGGTCTTGAAGCTATGACGTATGGCCTCATCGCATTGACATGTGAAAATCGCAAGAATACGGGAACATGCGACTTTATACAGTGACCAGATTCTTGAAGGCATGGAGTGTTAATCTTGGATTTCTGCATGTCGCAAAAGCTAGAGTTGTGGGCGTGCAACAGGCCAAGAGTTGGAAATCTATTCAACAAGCAAACAGTTGTCACATGGCGCCCCTTTTTCGGCAACAAGGCGACCCTGGACACGAAATTCTCAGAGCTATGCTCTACAATAGCTTTGCATTAATGCAATCCCTAGTAAATGAGCATAAGAACCGCGACCGCGAATCCTCACCTGTCTCTTGCACGGGTACGGACGCAGAGGTAGCACCCGCCAGCAGACTGAGGGATACAGGTTATGACTTCCAACGCAAGATGGCCAGTACGGGATTTTCGAGGAAGACCAATGCTGCTTTAAGGGCAACAAAGATACATTACAGGATAAAGGGGTATACAAACAATTTAGATAGCCTCCAGATACGACCCCGCTGTCCACACAAGGGCACAGCCCAGCAGCGCCCACGCGCCGATAGCTCTCTTTCCTAACCAAGTATCATCAACCTCCACCTTCGCCGCCTTGATTCTCCTCACATTGAAGTGTTCCTGTTCAGGAGCAGGAGCCGTGGCATTCTTAGCCTCCGCATCAATAGCATCAGCCCTGTTCCTCAACTCCTTAATCTTCCTACCTAGCGCCAAGAGATCTTCTCTGTACTCAGTGTCATTACCCACGCTGTCAACCTCCACGTTTTGCACATTTCCGAAGAAATCCATGACAAGTCTGTCGCGGCCACCTTGCTCGCCACCAGGGAACAGATCCCACCTGACGCCAGGGTTCGAGTGGATTTTGGACTCATCGTAGCTGTCAAAGAGGTCGCCGAGTGTCTGTTTGCTGCTCGGTTCTCGTACTTGTGTCTCGAGAAAGTCGAGGTTGTAGTAGGTGTATCTGTCGATGACTGCGACACCCACGTCGTTGTCTGCGTGGTGAGAGTAGGATGATTGATCGATTTCCGAGGAGCCGGTCGCGATGATGTTGGGAGAGTAAAACTTGCTGTACATGGTATTGGCCTGGCAGGTATCGATCATAAAAAGGAGTTCGTGATATCTGCGGGAGGGATCAGTATAGACGCTTGGATAGTCATGGAGGAGGACCGGGGAAATACCTCTTCTTTTCCCACATCTGCTCGAACGCGTCTGCGAGATCAAATGCGCTGATCTCCTCTGCATCTTGGAATTTTAAAAACTCATTCCCTCCATGGCCAGTCATGTATACGAGTATATTACTGCGATCATCCGTCAACAGCCTCTTACTCCTCGGCATCTCCTCGCCCACTCTGTCTGTCAACAACCGTATGAAGTTCTCCACTGTCACCTCGTAACCCCTATAATCAACCTCGATGTTGTCACCATATAAATCTACCGCCCTGTCTGCGTTACTGTAGACCGTGCCGGGGAAGGCGTTGCGCGGATTGCATGCCATGTCGTCCGGCAACATGAGGATGATCTGCGAGTCGGGGATGCCGAGGCGCTTGACCGTTCTATAGAGTGAGAGCACATTTGCGAGATGTCTGTAATTGAACCAGAAACGCGACGTGGATACTAGGACGGCCCAGTTGCTGGTGTGTTCTGCTGTTATGGCCGTAGGTCCTAGAAGAGATGCCAGGACCAGGGGTAATTGGAGCAGGTTGTTGAGCTTCATGGTGTGTTCGGCGAGTTTATGATTGACGGAGAAGCAAAGGATTGAAGTTGAAGAGACAGCTCAGACGTCAGAGAGGATACGTCCGTATTTCAGGAGGATTCCCCAGTGGTGTTTTGTATTGTGTTGCGTACCTAGGTAGCATTTGGATTTGTAGTGCTTACAGATGTCGTAGTACATCCCTCGTCTCCCCTGAAGGACTTCCCGAGTCCACTCCCTTACCAATCAACAGCGGCGGCGCATCTTCTTCCGCCACCATCTGATTGGTGCGCCTCATCGTAGGGGTCCTCTCCACTCCACTCCACTCCACTCCGCCGCCTTTCCACACGTCAGTCACATGAAAGGACGACATCGTAGGTATCCATTGTTTTAATTGCCCCGCCCTCGAGCAAACTAAAGCCAATATCAACCATCGACTTTCTTCTTTTCTGACTCGTAAATTTCCACTCTTCACTTCATCCCACAAACTCAATTCCCCTACTCTGCGAGAGCTGGGAATACCGGCATGTCATCGTAATGGGTTGGCCGCCAGCAGTTGTCATCGTCGTCAGGTACGTCTGCGCTTCTGTCCGTCTTTCTTCTCTATCTTCTATTATCTAGTTGCAGACTGGGCGTTGATTTGTCTCGCGGGCGCATCTGGCTACACCGCGACTTTGAGGATTTCAAACTGACGAGATTCTAGGCACGGCGCACGTCTGGATGCAGCAGACAAACAATGGCATCTTACTTCTCCAACGCCCTACGATCCCCCGCTAACCTACGGCGGATGGACACAATCAAGAGCCCTGGGCGCGAGGATTGCCAGTATATTGCGGAGTCGGGAGACAGACGATGAAGTTCTTGGAGAGGGACAGAATGGAGCAACAAAGAAGAGGAGGCACAAGGTTGTCATTCACACAAGCCCTTTCTTGAGATGCGTGCAGACTTCTGTTGCCATCAGTGCGGGGTTGGCGCAAAATCCAGGTCATACACATCACCATCACAAACCCCCTTCTTCGCCTCTGATCAAGGCAACACATATGCAATCGTCACCTAGGATGCGCCCTACCGTTGCGACTGGATCCCCTTCACTTGCTCCAATTCCAGAGCCTGTTGCTTCGAAATTGAATGGCAGACCCAACGAGCAGCAGGAAAATATCAAGAAGGCAACTTTACGTGTGGATGCATTCCTAGGAGAATGGCTCTCTCCAGATTACTTCGAACACATCACGCCGCCTCCCAGCTCGGTCATGATGGTCGCTGGAGCCAAAGCAGATCTATTGAGGAAAGAAGACTACAGTAGCTTGTCCCATGTTCGAGAGCCGGCGACTGCTTCTGTGGGATTTCCAGGTGGATGGGGAAGTCCTGTTGTTCTTGCAGAAAAGAAAGAGGATGATGGTGCCCTGTCAACTCTATCTACCCTCGGACAATCACTTCCTAGACGAGATAGAACAAGCAGCTTGAGCAGTGTGGGAAGCAGTGGAAGTCGTCAAAGTCACCGAAGTGCTACAAACCTACCTACAGCCGCAGAGCATGGAGTATACCAACCTCCCATTCCTGCATACGCCATTTCAGGCTCAGACCCTATACCAGCTGGATATACCGCTCATTCGAGGGACGCTTGTGTAGATGTTGACTACCAGTGGGACAGCATGAGAGATCCGCAAGAATGGGGAAATGGTGGAGAGTATGGTGAGGAATGGAGCTCAATGCACAAGAGATTTCGTAAGGGATTGCAGCAATTGGTTGGATGGTACAGCAATATCGATGATCCTAGCAAGCTATTGACGAAGTCCAGCAACACGAGTCACCTGCGACCAAATACCGAAGACAATTCAGACGAAGAGGATACGGATCTTGTGATCATCTTGGTTACACATGGAGCGGGGTGCAATGCCCTCATTGGAGCATTGACGAATCAGCCGGTATTGCTTGATGTCGGAATGGCCTCACTCACCATGGCTGTTCGAAAACCAACTCCTGCTAATTCGCCTGCCACCACACCAGCTCATTCCAGAGCGTCTTCTCGGACTGTCCTGATCTCCGATCAGTACGACGTGAAACTGGTTGCCAATACTGAGCACTTGCGAAGCACCTCTTCAACCCCTTCAAGTTCTCGTTCGCCTTCACTAGCTGGCTTACCTGCATTCAGAGAATCCTTCCGTGAGAGATACGTCAGTAACAGTGGATCCCTCGATGGCTCTACATTTGCGAAGAACAGGCCAGTACCAACATCAGGCAATTTTGGTAGTATCCGCCGTACAGCTAGCATAGCTGGAACTGGTCCTCGCAGCTACACGCCCGTTCGTCAGACTTCCATCGGTCTTTGGAGTGCACCGCAGCCTGAGGAGGAGGCGCCTGAAGAAGAACCAGAAGACGACATGATCTTGAACTTCGGCGACGACTCGGCTGCTGATAAACCGGCCGAGAAAGATGTGGCCATTGCAGTCGACGAGGAGAAAGATGTCGAGAAGGAAGAAGACGATGTTGCGCCGCTTGGTGGTCTTTGGGGCAGTCCAAGACCACCTGGATACGCGGAGAAGATCCGCGAGATCGCGCCGAAGAGACGTTGGACTGTGAACGAGCGGGGATAAGTCTACTGGCCTGCTCACTCTGCCGGATAAGAATGATGCGAAGCAGAGGAAACGAAAACAAAATAGCATTCAAGCAAATAGCGATGGAGTTCTGGCGAAAATGGCTCACCTTTTTCTTTGCGAAGGACGGACGGTGACAAATGTCGGTCTTTTGTAATGGCATGGCATGGCATGGCATGCGTTCTATTCTCTAGCGAATTAGCCTCTCTATCTGCTGCTTGGAGTCATGGCAAAGAGACATAAAAAGATCATGCAAAACTTCATTCTGCTCTATACTAGTATCTGACCCTCTACATACTTCCCATATGTGCGTTCATGAGACTACTTATTCACGTCGTCGCTTCTCCCTTCCTTGTCTCCGCCCTTCTTCTTACCCTCTCCTTCGAGTTACTTCCTGGAATCTTATCCTTCAAAGTATTGCCAGACATTATGGCCTTCTTCATATTCTCTTTCTCCCTGCTATCCTTCCCCTTGACCTTTTCCTCCATCGTCGTGCTCTTACCTTCCGCCTTACTTTCAACAAACACCTGTTTAGTTGTCCTCTTGGTCGTCTTCTTGACAGTCCTACTACTCCCAACCTTAACCCACCTCCCCTGCGGCACAGTCCCCATCTTCGCCATCTCCTCGGCACTTAATTGTTCTTCGCCTACTATGGCAGGCTACACATATTAACCGGGCAGGCATGAGTCTCTTACCCTCCAATACAGAACACAGAAAGAAAGGAGGAAAATAAGGCAGATGGGAAGTTGGAAGTTGGGGGTTGGGGATTGGGGGTTTTAGGTATTTGCAAATGCTGGGCTGGGAAGGGGCAGTGCGTGGGAGGAGATGGAGAGGAGAGGGGTATGTGATAGGGGATATGAGACAGGAATGGAAGG
>JAFJYH010000412.1:0-34951 GCA_017365405.1 Cadophora malorum | reverse complement strand
GCTCCACGGGGGTGGGGGGGGGGGGGGGGGGGGGGGGAGTTGAATCCAGAAACAGTGTCCTGGTACTGGTACGCGGCTGGTGGATAATTATCATACCCGGCACCAGAGAAGTTGGTGTCGTCAAACGCATCTTGTCTAAAAGCGGAAGTTGACTCCCTTTGACAGTCGAAGTAAGAGTCGAAGCGATATTGCCTAATTGGGTCAGCAAGGCTTGAAAGAAAAACAGATTACCTAATCACAACCGCCCTGTTATTAGGGTAGGTAGGATCAAGCATTCGAACGTCTATCTGGTTTATGGAGTCGTCTTGGTGGCTGAAAATCCTGCATGGCACGGCGACGAGGACGACCAGTGACGCAAGCGCCAAGAAGAAAACATTCGGGCGGTGAGGAATGCAGGCTTTGAAAGGGTCATAAAAGGACCGCAAGAAGTCTGAATGTCTCAAATGGGGAGGACGTCTACTACATGCTCCACTCACATCAAGCGTTACCCCCCTTACCATCTATGTTGCTAAAGTATGCAGCGATCCACTAAGATCCCTCTACCACAACGGCTTTACCGATCCAGTCCATCTAATTCAACCAACTTCATCACGGGGCAACCGAATATTTTGGTATGGGATCAGTTAGATGCTAATGGGAAGATATAGGGAAAGATCATCTCGGGGGAGGAGGGGGAGAGGAAGATGGAGATGGTGAAATTACTTGGGAAGGTGCGGAAGCAGTACTTGGGACGGAAGAAAAAGCAGCGGGCTTTTTTGGGGGGTCGAAAGGGGAAGGTGATGGTGGGAGGACGAAAGAGCAACCAAAATGGTTCGGGGAAGTTCTGGTGTGCCCATGATTGAGTTGAGATGGGATGGGGAGGCAGTTTGTTGGGATATAAGACGAAGAGACCATTGCAATGAGTGAATTTTTTTTTTCTTGGCCACTGATTTGAAACCCATGAACAATTTGAATACAAAGATTACATTCCAGCCAACACATCTCAGCCATCGACGTTTTCAACTCAATCATCATAATAAAACTTCCAAAACACCCATATCTCCCTATCAAAAAAATAAATCCACCCTTACCTTCTCAAAGGACTTTCTTACTAAAAAGAAAGCACACTCCTTGTTCCAACGAAAGTATCCATAAAAGTTAAATTCTTCCAATCCCAAACTCTCCTTGATACCTGTTCGCTATCTTTTGTCATCCAAGTCCATGCATCCAAGTCCATGCATCCTTCTATGATTCGTCACCTTGTCCCTTCGCGAGAAAGACTTCGTGCACCCAGGAAAATCGCAGGAGTACCTCTCTTTGCGGCCATGAGCAGTCTTGATGTGTCTTGGGATGTCCGATTCTCTGCTGAAAGTAACTCCGCAACCAGGAAAATAGCATACAGCACGCTCGCTTTTATGACGTCGAATGGCCGCATCTGAAATTCGTTTTAAGCCTCGACTAGCGTGGCAGCTCATCGCCATGGGCGGAGAGCAAACGGCTCGCGGGACCTTTTTCTCTGGTAGGACCAACGAGTTTGTGCTTGCGTAAAGGTCATTTGAGAAAAGGAAGTCCTCCGAAACATATGCCCCATTGCTATCATATTTGTCAGCTTGATTTTGAAATATTTTGTTTGGCAAGCATCACCTAAACAAATTATCTGCACATTGGCCTTCGAACATAGGGAAGTGACCAGTCATGTCGGTCGTAAAGATTGCTGATTGGTCTATAGAGGGAATGCTGCTATAACATAGATTAATTATGTGGTTAGATACACCAAATTTGACTGAATTACTCACTATTGGACTAGTTGTTGCCCGACTGTGACATCACCATTGGCTTCTGTAGTTCCAGAATATAGGTAGTTTACTTGGCCAAAATCCACGAATGCGAAAGAGCCAGCCGCTTTCTCGCAAGATTCGCAAATCCAAGAACTTTTCAAGCCCATGTCCTGAGATATCTTCGATACTGCCCACATCCCACAGCGTTCACAGAAGAATCCTTGGGCGTCTCTGCTCATCATCGAAGCGTCGTATGCATCTCCATCCGCACTCGACCTGCACATACTCAATGCGTCCCCAAAGGGACTCCAGTCACATCCTTGATCACTGACACTTCAACCCAGATTAGCACCCCCTGAAAGCAAGGAGACACGGAAGCTTGTCTTTTGAGAAAGCCTCAAGGGTATGTGCACTGAACAATGTCAATGTTGATCGACGTATGTCGTAGAGCATGGTGGAGACTTTGCAATTCATTGCTAAGAAGGCCTCAAGCGCGCGGTGGTGATTTTCTCAGAGATCACATTACCATGCTCTATTGTTGCAGTGCACAGGAGACAGGCTATTGTATAATAGCACTGCTCACTTACCTATCCGTAGCGTATATACGGTACACCACCTATTTGCGCTGGCCACGTTGTCCCTGCGACGTTTTGTTTGAGTTGTTGATCTCTGAGTAGGACATTTCAACTAGGCTATAAAGCATCAAGTTGGCTCCCGGAACTTATCATCTGTTGTGATTTGTTATATAAACATAAGTTCGTCGCTTTCGTACTTTGTGGTTCTCACAAAGGCTACCCAGATGACCGTTAGCGTGGGAATCGAAAAGGACGAACTTACGATGATACTTTGCTAAGACTGCTATCGAGATCTTGCGTAGTCGAATACTGGCACCATAAGGACCCATGGATGAGGTGCATGGCTTCATCTCTGTCAGTGAAGAGGAAATTGCGCTCATCGTAGAAATGCTCGCTTGTGTTGGTCAAGAAATGCTGCTTATCCATTTTGGGCGGTACGATGGCGGGAAATATAGGGTGCTCAGATATATTTCCTGAAGAATCTTCACCAGGGGCAGATGCAAAAACAAAACGAGGTAGATTCGTGGTTGATATGTATTGAAAATTGATGCAATTGCTGGCATTCACATCCGCTTGCTTTTACTCACCGAGTACGCCCTCTTCATGCAGGAAATGCGCTGGGGCGACCAATCAAATTGGAGGCCCAATTAAGAGGGCGACCAATTATACTGGAAGGACCATCAAGAGGGCGACCAATAGTGGTGCAATAATCTGGAGCTAGTAATTAGTTCAAAATTTGTGGGCGTTCAACTAACAGCAGCCACGTCTTTCTTGGACGCCCTTGTTATTGACGGTAAGGCTTTCACGGATGGATCTATCAATTATGGGCAGAGGCGTCATTCGTTTACTGCCCTTATAACAGCTGGAAGTTACAAGATGGTATCACATGCGTATCGACTGACAAGGGAACCTCGTCATCAACGGTTTTCAGTCCAGGAACTAGAGGCGTTGATGGCAATTGCGACCGCGGGCGGAGACCACAGCCGAGCACTTCCAATGTCAGAAGCATTCAGCACACTCTCTGAACTGATAGGCTTACAAAGTAGTACCCTCGTACTTCCAAAGCAGGCGAAAGGTCATTGGCTTTGACGGAAATGTGGAACATTGCTTGGATCGAGGTAATTCGTTCGTCGAGGGGATCCAAATTTGTGTCCATCGCAAGCCGATATCTGTGAGTTGTAGAGTTCTCGATTGAAAATCACAAATAAGCCGATATATATATGGTAGGGGAACATCGGATTTGGGAAATGTACATTCCGTACTGCAGTGATCGCGACCGTGTACGATATGTCCTCTCTGCATATTTAGGTGATTTGCATACTTCTCCAATTTAATGATCTTGCGTCTGAGTGTCTTGAGAGCTTGAAGCTATGCAATTAGTTCCGATTTCGATAAGAGAAACTGACTTCATAATACAGCTAAGCCATTTACTTATTGCTTAACCCACCCGTCAAAAGTATTAAGTGTATCTGTATAAACGATAGCACCAGGGGCATAATGGACCGCGAAGCCAGCTTACACAATTCTAATTGTCAGATGGCGATCTTCATTAACGATCTGCGCAGCTGTTGGACTTTCAAATTGCAGACTTGAGCCAGATGATCCAAAACGGGCTGGGCCAACAAACTAGATTATTGGTTATAGGTCTTTTCAAGAAACCGGTTCGTGCTATTCCATGGAATTTGATTCTTCAGTGCCTCGGAATACATTTCCGAGATTGGAAGGAAGTTGTGGATATGCTATAACGCTCTTGTAATATTTTGAGATAGAGTTGTTCGTGGATTTTCGAAAGCTGCGTTTCCGCTACAACACTGAACATACTTAGTGAACAAAAGTTCAGTCTCCACGACTCACTAGATTGGATGATTCAAATGCTCTTTTTGTAATCATGTATGGATGAGCTATGTAATCGATATCTATACTCAGCATACTGACATGCTCGATTCCTGTGCTCATATCTTAACAAAGCTGATTGTGAGAAGGGGCGAAATGAAAAGATAATCCTTTTCCCATCACGATCCAAAATTTCTCCAAGTCTATACCTAGGCAAGCCAATATGATTCATGGATATCATTTGACTAGAGAACTTAAACTTAAAAGTGCTCTCGTGATTGTGATGACTATCACGTGGAGTGTTCTGTAGCCTGCTACTAAGGCAGCGGGGCAAGGCTGTGATCGCCTCAAGCCATCTTCCCTTCTTTGTCACCGGCTTCATCACCTCCAAGACCCTGCGTCAAACAAATATCGAGTACTTTACCTTGACACTCTCCTCAACCTGTATCTGAACTTCCTTGAAAACAACCACTTTCCAGCAAAAGAACTTGATATCGGAACATCGACACAGTCGTGAACCCCTCCAACCCCGCTATCAAGATGAACTTCATCCACAGCACCCTCGACAAAGTCCGCGAATGGGCCCCCGTCTCGCACACCTCCACCTTTCGCCAGAACGGCCAAATCACGCCCGAAGAGTTCGTTGCCGCAGGCGATTACCTCGTCTACAAGTTCCCAACGTGGTCTTGGGCGGACGCCTCGCCAGCTTCCAAGCGCGCATCGTATCTGCCTGCGGGCAAGCAGTTCCTTGTGACTCGGGGCGTACCCTGCCACCGGCGACTCGACGATAACTTCGCGGGCGATGCGGGCCACGATGAGACGATGGTGGGTGATGGGGAGGACTTCAAGAGAGCGGGTGGACACTCGCCGGGTGATGATGAGGATGGATGGTTGAGAACTGGGGGACTAGCTGCGAGTCAAGAGGCGAGAGCTAGGGATGTGAGGACGGTGGATGAGAGTGGGAATATGGGGGAGAGAGAGGAGGACGATGATGAAATTCCGGATATGGAGGATGAGGAGGACGATGAGGAGGCTATTATTCGGGATCCTAAGGCGGATGGAGCAGATTCGTGAGTTACACTGATCACAGGCTTGGAGGACGAATGTTGATGTGATAACAGATCACGACGAACTTACACGCTTTACATCGCATACACACCTTACTACCGTACTCCACGACTCTACCTTTCCGGCTACCTTGCCAACTCGCAACCTCTACCCCCGCAACTGATGATGGAGGATATCGTCGGAGATTACAAAGACAAGACCGTTACACTAGAGGACTTCCCATACTTCAGCAACAATATCAAGATGGCATCCGTCCACCCCTGCAAGCACGCCAGTGTAATGAAGACACTACTCGACCGTGCAGATGCAGCACTCAAGATCCGTCGAGAGAAGCTTAAGCAAGGGAAGATCCTGCCTGGAGCCAAGGATGCTGGTATGGAAGGTTTAGTCGAAGATTTCACGAAGACCAGCTTGGGACCTGAGGAGAAGAAGGCTATTTTGGAAGGAGCCAAGGCTGGTGGGAATGGAAACGATGAGTGGGAGGTCCTGCAACATGATGCTGAGGCTCCGGATGAGGAGGTTGCTATTCGTGTTGACCAGTATCTTGTTGTGTTCTTAAAGGTATGTTTCAGCTTATATTTTATGTTTCGATCAATCTAACGAGATGCAGTTCATGGCAAGTGTCACTCCAGGTATCGAGCATGACTTTACCATGGGAGTCTAAGCGAGTGAATGGATTTGGCTGGGAGAGCGTTAGGATGGCATTCTACTTTATATAAGATACTATGGTGGATTGGATGCTTTGGTGTTTCGGCGTTGAGAGGTTACGAATGCATACGAATATGCCATAGATAGGCTCGATGAAATGGAAATTGATCAACACTCAAACCTTGCTATTAAATCATTAGTACAGTTCTAGGATTTCCTGCCTTATGAGTCTGGACTCGTTTCGAGAACTTTGGCTTATGCTGAGGCGAATGAGACTCGAATTCGCTTCCCGAGTCTCGTTTCTGATGGCACTAGCAGTCTGTATTGTTCATGATTTCAAAAATGGAGAGGTGTTCATTGTGTCTTGAAGTCAGAAGCAGTGTACAACATAACCAATGCAATGCAATGCAAACGCACGTGTCAATAGGTATCCTTTCGACTATGGAACATTTGAGACCGCCTAGAAATACACATCTGGATCCCATCCCATCCATCCCACCCTACCCGTCTAACTCATCTATCTCCTCCCGCCCCCAGACAATTTACAACCTCAGCATCTTAGCGATGTAGGCCTCAATCAAAGGCTCATTAGGGAAAGACATATCCTCCAACTTCTGCGCGTATGGGGTAGGCACCTCAGCACCAGTGATACGCTGGGCAGGAGCATCAAGGTAATCGAAGCCGTATTCCATTGTAAGAGCGAGGATCTCGGCGCCGACACCGAAGGCTGGGAAGCCGGACTCGACACACAGGAGGCGGTGGGTCTTCTTGACGGAGTTGATGATGGTTTCGATGTCGAGGGGCTTGATGGAGCGGAGATTGATAACTTCGCACTCAACGCCGTACTTCTTCTTGATGTTCTCGGCGGCGATCAGGGATTGACCGACACAGCGGGAGAGGGAGACGATAGTGAGGTCCTTTCCGGCGCGCTCGATCTTGGCCTTTCCGAAGGGGATAACGAAGTCATCTTTCTGGGCGGCTTCACTCATGGGGAAAGATTGGCCGTAGAGAAGCTCGTTCTCGAGCACACAGACTGGGTTGGGGTCACGGATGGCAGCCTTCAGTAATCCCTTTGCGTCCTCTGCACTCCATGGGGAGACGACCTTGAGACCGGGTATGCTTCCGTACCAGGCCGAGTAATCTTGTGAATGTTGTGCAGCGACACCGGACGCGAAGCCGTTGGGACCGCGGAAGGTGATATTGCAGGGCTGGATACCGCCGGACATGTAGTGGGTTTTCGCGGCGGAATTGACGATTTGATCAATTGCTTGCATGGCGAAGTTGAAAGTCATGAACTCGCACTGTATCGTATCCACTCTTAGAAAATGTTCAAGCCAAACCAAAAAGTCGCCGATAGATTAGAGATACTCACGACAGGATGTAAACCAGCTAATGCGGCACCAATTGTCAAACCAGCAAATCCAGACTCGGTGATGGGACTGTCGATGACTCTCTTATCTCCAAATCGATCCAGTAATCCCTTGGTGACTTTGTATGCGCCATTGTATTGAGCAACTTCCTCTCCGAGAATGAAGACCTTTGGGTTGGACTCCAATTCCTCCGCCAGAGCCTCATTCAGGGCATCTCTGACTGTGTATTCCTTCACGCCGCTCTCCTTTGCATATCCTCTGCTTTGGACAATCGCTGGGACTCTGGGAAACGACTGGAAGGCACTTCGGGCAGTTACTGGTCTGGCGGCGGACGAAGAGGAAACGAGTCGCGAGGCTGGGCGCAAGAGTCGAGACATCTTGATGTGTGTGGCCGCAGCAAAAAAGAAAGGGAGGAAGTGAGGAGATGAGGGAGGAGAATTGATGTTGTGGAGGATGAGGGTTGAGCTTCAAGAAATTATTCCGCGAGCTGGCTCTGGCGTTGGGAGAGCTTGACCATTCGCGCCTCAAAAACGCTGGGAATGCTAGGCCGGGATAGGACAAGTGCAGACAAGCGCGGACCCTATTTTCGCCGAAATACAATAGCTTAGCGCCGCGGAGGACCTCATGTCAACATTACCTGCTTTACCTGCTTCTTATATTTTCGTATTTTGCATGCAAGCGACATTTCTTGCGGCATAATTTAATCTGCGAAGCTTGGTCTAATGTCCTCCACTTTGTTCCCTTCGCGTTCCGCTGTGTTTATTGAATTCATCTGGGACATCCTTGGACTTCTCAAACTCACCGAACGACGAGAATGGGACCGAAAGACTTGGATAGAATGGCAAGTCTACGTACTGAAGAGCTTCGTCTCTTCATTAGTGCTTTAGTTGCAAGTGTGCACTGACACTGTTTTGATACCTTATCCCGCAGCAGTTGTGCTGCCACGGCTTTGAAGTCCTAAGGAAAGAAGAAAGTGCTCTAGTTCCTCACTCTTTAGGAGCTAGAACTGCTCCTCTGGAAAAAATCAACTTGGCCAAAAGACATCAACCAAGACTAAGCATTTAAGGCACGGAACAACAACCATAATTGACTTTGCGAAGAAAGTATTTCTTCATTCCCTTACCCACCATCATCTAATCACATAAAACAAAACCATTCCTTCCCATCAAACGCCCTGTAGTGTGAGCCCAAGGTATTTCCCCACGCAAAAGCAATATCTGGCGATGGATAGCACATATCTCCTCCCGATCCATTCCATTTCCTCTCCATGCCAGCCAGCCCCCAAAGGATATGTACCAATCATTTCCCGGGCTAATCCACAACCCATCTCGAAGCCCCTATGCTATGATACAGTCGAAGAAAATGCTCGTGAAGTTAAAGAAACGCAAAAGTATAAGTGTAAACATGCATGCATTGCTGCCTCCTTCGCCATTTTACCCCTCCTGAACGCCCATGAAGAATGTGCAAAACCCATCTCTAGATCTCAAAGCCCAGATTTCGAGATCTCTGTAAGTGCGAGGCGCAATCAAGCATACCAGCCCTTCGCACCAACGTTGCTATTATCTGGTTCTTGTCTATGCTTGATCATTGGCGTCTCAATTTCGAATGCTTCAATGAGATCTTGCCACATCCGCATATCTAGCGCTAGGACGGCTTGGTGTTTTGGATGCTCGCCTTTTTCTGCTTCGGCTTTGTCGTTTTCGTCGATGAGGACTAGGTGGGTGTTAGGACGTGATATCTTTCCTAAATTTCTGAGACACAGAGGGGAGGGAAAACATTGTGTTAAGCGAGAAATGAGGAACAGTAAGGAGTAATAAGGGGAGAGACTTACTCAGATACGGCAAACCTCTATCATCAGTCGAGATTCCCACCGCACCGTCTTTAATCAGAAAACTGACATAGAACATATTTTCGACAGACTGCCCAAACGAGTAAGGATTAATCACGAACTTGAAATACGCGATACCCTCCGCGCCTTGCTGATTCGAAATGCTATGCTTGTCTAGCAGTGCTTGTACCTCTTCCTCATTCATATCTTCGCTAGCTTCAGCATCTACTGCAGCAGCTGAATCCGCGAAAGCTTGTCTGAAGGTCTTCAGGATCATCTGGCTCAGCGCGGTAAGATTCTGGTTCTCATCTCGCTTGACATCGCCTGTCTTTAGGACTTCTGGACGTGTTTCTTCGGCGTTATTGTGTCGTAGTCCTGCTTTTCGCGCGATCACTCTTTTGGCTCGTTTCTCTAGTGATAATGGTCCTAGGAGGAAACCGGGTACGGATGGGCGAGAATTGTGCATTATACAGGCGTTGCGGCCGAGGTATGCCCAGTTCAGGATTTCTCCATCATCTTCTCCTTCGTCTCTCCGTGCTCTTTGTGTGCTTGTGGGTGCGTCTTCTGCATCTTGCCCGTACCGCATGAATTGTTTAATCCGTGATACGAATTCATCTACGTCTATCCCTTGCGACGAATCCCCAGATATCATAGCCACTGCTTTCTTGTCGACATAGTCTGCTACCGTATTAAGAAGCCGCGAGTCGATCGTAGCATCAGATGTCTGCTTGACCTTCGCGAAAAGAGAATTGGCTTGTAGTAGGGTATCTCTTAGACCAGTCGAGTTGGGCTTGAGGTACTCGGATCTGTTATCCAGCAGGTTCTTGGTCGACTCTCTCATGCCCGCGCGCAGCTCGCGCCGTACCTCCAAAGGCTGCTCTGGGTCATACGCAATATCGTCCTCCTCATCTGCCTCGACCGTCCGTCTCCTGTTATTACTACGATCTGACAAGGGCTCCTCATTCCCGCGCTTCCTCTTATTCCTCTCGCTGGGCGAGGCGGCTCTTCTGGGTGGAGGGCCCATGGGCGCGCGACCTTTTCCTTTGTCAACTGCAGGTCGAGATGAGCGATTCTCCTTATCTGAGGACACTGAAGTCGGGGGAGAAGGCGAGTCGTCTTCGGGGGCATTATTACTTCTTCGATTCCGATTCGAGTGGGGTGGTGGAGATGCGCCGTAGATGTCATTGTCGTCGTCGAAAGGCGCCGGCGATTCCGACATCTTTGTTGCGCGCGCCATTGTGATATTGTGTGGGGGAGGAATGGATTTCGGCGCGGTCGCTCAAGAACCTCGAACGAGTGATGTGAGGCAGCCTGGCGATGCGCTTCGAATTATCGTCACACAGTTGTGTCGCCCAAATATGGTCAGAAGTGAAAGTAGTCGCGGAAGCTGAACACAAGTATCATGAGTGTATTGGATGTGGGGGGTCTGCGAGACATTCGAGGCTGTTGCGGCTTTGTTGGAAAGATAGAGAGGAACCCGGTATTCCAGTCGCGTCAGGCAATGGAATATTTTGGGCGAACCGCGTTCGGGCGTGTTGGCGTTGGTGGGCCACTGTAAACTGAGTGCTGCTTTATCAAGGAGGCCTGGACCTGAACCACCCACGTCCAAGCCTGATGACCTAGCCTTGCGCTAAAGTGGAACCTTGCAGCTTCTGGATGTTGATGCTTGATGCTTGATCATTGTAATAGCTTCACTCACTTCACTTGTAACACCTCTTACTTCAGAACGAAGTCCGGGGAAGATGGAATATGGAACCTTTTTCCTTTGCCAGTTCCGAAGCGGTCGATATACCAGTCAATATCAGAATGCAAGTCATTCTGCCAACTATGTGGAAGTGGAAGTGTTGTGCTAATGCGACTGCAGTGTCAGCCTTGAAGGGGAGCAGACTCCAATACCTTTTTCTACCCTTATCAAACGACCAGACTTGAGACATATTGGATCAAACTTAAAGTGCGCTGCTTTGTTTGGAGCCATAGGAACAAGCTAATACCAACAGTCCTCACTCTGATCTATATGTCACTATCCAGCTATGGGCAGATTCAAAGCCATTAACAGTTCCCGTTCAGACGGCCTACAAACCATTCCGGAATGAGAGAAAGTGAGTCGCATATATCTTTTTGAATTCAGGAAGGACAAGGGCCAATACTAACATCTGTAAAGGTGGAATGAGTGGCTAACGTTACCGATCAACTATTCAACCTTACCTCTAAGTTCGCAGCTTGCGATTACATTATGGGACTTGTCGCCAGCAGGAGGAGAGGGTGCGCAAGGGCATTCTATACCATTTGGTGGAACTACACTTCCCCTGTTCGACAAGGAGAATCAGCTTCAGAAGGGACGGCAGAAATGTTACGTCCATCGGCGCAAAGCTGCAGATGGCCTGGACTCGACCTCAACGCCTGCCGTTCTTCCGAAGAGTCGACATGATGGATCTAAAGGGAAAGAACATGTAGACACGATAGACAAAGAAAGTGAGGAGTTGGATCGATTGGAGAAGTTGTTCAAGAAGCATGAAATGGGCGAGATACCGCGTGTGGACTGGCTTGACCAACTGGTATTTCGAGGTGTTGAAAAGAGAGGCCTGCAGGCATCGAGTACATCTTTGAAAGCTCTGCAAAGAAGAAGGTCTCGGCGGCGAAGCACAGTCATGACACTGGATGGGACAGGGGAGAAGGCGACGAACGGCAACAAGGAGGATTCAGACGAGGACCCAGCCGAGGACGAGCGATTTACTCTCTATGTTGAGTTACCACGATTCGACTTCCCAATTGTCTTTGCGGATCATGAATATCCGCCACCTCCTATTTCATCACTTCAACATCTTTCTGCATCGCAGTCAAACATAATGTTGAAGCCTCCACCAGAGGTACAATATGGTCCTGGTATCAATGGCCTCGGGGACAATGATGATCATGGGTTCGGGGGACGCCTGGTCCGAGTCTATGATCCCGAGGTTGGAGCTAGAGACAATCCCGCGGAAAGTAAACATAGACGGCTTGTTAGAAGTCATCGAACGGGCGTTCTGGACAGAGACCTAAAGCCGAACGCAAAGGTCCGGGATGAGCTTAATGGAATTATGGCTTATTCGCCAACACACATACTCTCTCCGGAAGAGAAGGATCTTGTATGGAAGTTCAGACATCATCTGACCCGAGACAAGAGAGCTTTGACCAAGTTCGTTAAATCCGTCAATTGGCATGATCAGAGCGAATCACGGCAGGCTGTGCAAATATTGGCCAAATGGACAGAAGTCGATGTCGACGATGCTCTGGAACTTCTTGGCCCGACCTTCGATAATTCGGCGGTCAGGACATATGCTGTGGATCGTCTTCGGAAAGCCGATGACGACGAGCTTCTGCTATATCTCTTGCAGCTGGTTCAAGCTCTAAAGTATGAGCGGATCTCACCCGATTCGAACAAGGATGCTACTCAAGACTCTTCCTTGGCTCGCTTCCTCATTTCTCGCGCTACTAACAATTTTGTACTCGGAAACTACTTCCATTGGTATCTGATGGTTGAATGCGATGACAAGAGTGAGGATCAGGCAGCATCTTATCGGAAGCTCTTCGCCAAAGTCGAATATGACTTTATGTTGGAGTTAGTGAAGCTTCCTGGCGGTAAAGAGACACGAAAGACACTTTTACGGCAAGCCGAGCTTGTTACGGTCTTGTCGAAGGTTTCAATGGACATCAAAGTTTCGCGTGAAGCAATACCGAAGAAAACAGAACGGGTGAAAGCGTTCCTAGCAGATCCAAAGAACGAAATGATCACGATTGACCCACCTCTGCCATTACCTTTGGATCCCTCAATCATGATCACTGGAGTCGATCCTGCCGAAACGCTCGTCTTCAAGTCGTCACTCTTCCCTGTCATGTTGACTTTCAAGACCTTGTCGAAACAGAAGTACCAGATTATTTTCAAAACTGGAGATGACTTACGACAGGACCAACTGATCATCCAAATCATCACACTCATGGACCAACTATTGCAGAAAGAGAACCTAGATCTGAAGCTATCTCCATACAAAATTCTAGCAACAGGCGCAACTGCAGGAGCAGTCCAATTCGTCCCTTCCATGAGCTTACAAAGCATCGTCAACAAGTACAAAGGCAACACCGTCCTCGCCTACCTCAAATACAACAACCCAGATGACAAAGCCCCGCTCGGCGTCCGCAAAGAAGCCCTCGACATTTTCATCAAATCCTGCGCCGGCTACTGCGTAATCACCTACCTCCTCGGCGTCGGCGACCGCCACCTCGACAACCTGCTCCTCGCTCCCTCAGGGCACTTCTTCCACGCCGATTTTGGCTTCATCCTCGGGCGTGACCCCAAGCCTTTCGCCCCAGCCATGAAACTCTGCAAAGAGATGGTCGACGGCATGGGTGGCGCCTCGTCAGAACAATACCGCCAGTTCAAGCAGTACTGCTTCACGGCCTACACCACACTCCGCAAATCATCGAACTTGATACTCAATCTGTTTAGTTTGATGGTCGATGCGAATATTCCGGATATCAAGATTGAGCCGGATAAGGTGGTGTTGAAGGTTAAGGAGAGGTTTCATCTCGAGTATAGTGAGGAGGAAGCGATTAGGCATTTTGATACTTTGATTGAGGATAGTTCGAATGCGATTTTTCCGGTGGTTATTGATAGGTTGCATGGGTTTGTGCAGCATTTTAGGGCGTGATTTTGCGTTCGGGGACGAGGAAAGAGGTGATGGCGTTCATGGATCTTGGGGCTACGACGAGAGGGGTTGATTGTAGTGGTGTTTGGTAGCTATAAGAGCTCATTATCTGAAGTCGAATATTTGCAATGCCTTCCAACTGTGTTCGTATCCCTCAATAATAACCGGGTTATATTACTGTCTGATTGCAAGATGATGTTAGAACCTCTTTCAAGATCGCTATGCCAAGTCCTTGTTGACAACTTAACACCTTGAATCTTGTACAGCGAAACAGTCAGAAAAAACCAATCACTATCATTCAAGTATTGAATGAATGAAGAAATGCAGATACTCAGCAACTTTGGCGGGTCCTCCAATTGAAAAACCTATATAAACACCACCCTAGAAATTGCTTCCCACCATGGAACCACCTGACCCAAACCCGCCAGGATACGGTCAGAGTGACGCTTGCGCTTGGAAGATGTGAAAGCATGTTGAAGTGTGAATTAGGAGTTGAGAGCCCCTCGCTTTGGTTTTTTGTGGAAGAAGCATTTCCGTGTAGGTAAGAAGACAATCCATTGAGCTGAGCGGTGTTGCGACTCGCTTTTGTGTCAATTCATTTCTTGCTGTCAGGGATATCTGGTTTCTGACATGCCCTGAGTGAAATACCTTTTGTCACGCATGAGAAATGAAGGCAACATCTTGTGTGTTGTGATCGCGACCCAGGTCGGGTGTTACGACAAGACGTTGAACAGGGAGCTTTATCGAGAGAGAAGCATAACAAAAATCAAGTTTGATCTTCTTCGCGAATTTCTATCCGGTTTTGTTGCTTTGTTGTTTCTTCTGGATAGAGTGCTGAGGGGATTTGTAGTAGTTGGTTGTCGAGTTGAGAAGAATGCGGCGGACAGGGGCGGGGACGGAGAATAGTAGTCTGAAGACAAGCAGGTGAACAGTGAATGACCATTCAGGAACTCTTATCAAGGTGAGAGTACGATGGTATTCAAGCTTTGACACTCCACCTTCACTTTATACTTCTACACGTGATTGTTAGTTTCACATCTTGACGAAAGTCAATTTCCGGTTCTGCTCTGCACTTCAGCAAGAACGTTTGTGGTGAATCATACACCTGGCATAGAACTCAAGACCCGACAGCATATTTTGTTCTATTGCTGTGTTCATATAAGCTACACAGATTCTAGACTGCTATCGCTCAGGCTTCGTGATGAAGGGTCATCTGCTAGTATAGTCGACGCCCGCCGAACCGCTGACCAGTCAGTATCACTTTGTACTTCTACCTACCGTGTTCTCACAGAAACTTGATCTCCTCGAGACTCTCATACTTTTTAATGGTGCCTAGCAGCAATCTAGCTCCGAGTAGTTGCTTCACAGTAGAAGAAGCAAGAGTTGTTGTCGGAGGTTTGCCTGGTGTCATCAATGCTCCTACTGCCATCCTCCCAGGAATTTATTGCAGCTTAGATTACTTCAATCTCCTATTGAGGAACAAGCTTACAGCTTCTCCCCATGACTTCTATAGATGTTTTCATTGAGAACGTCACATGGCCCTTTCAAAACAGCATGAGTTCATTCTGTGCTTCCGGACAGGTTCCCATGCAGTACCAGATGCTGATGGTTGTTCAACGTTTGTTTTAAGTCATTCAGTTGGCTAATTATATAGATAATAGGGAGATTGGGAGATGAAGATGGACGCCTTTAATCAACCAAAACGAGAAATGGTGAATAGCTAATCATTCACGTCGTAATCTTGCAGTCAAAACTGGAAGGTGGACAAGTGGATTGCTTAGAACGTGAACAGTCTTTCTGACAGAAGGATTCTCAGGTAATTGATCAAGATCCAGGTCATGGGTATGTCATATAGTGCTGGCTATGTTTATAGAATTGTATAAAGGGTGCTCCAAGGCGGGACAGTTACGACAAGAAAGTGGCGGAAATAAAAAGCTCTCCAAATATGAACAGGAAGACTTTCCTCAGTATTGAAGGGAAGTATGATCGTCAGCTGTAATAGCCAGCGTAGAATGTTCGCAGAGCCATCTGCGGTTCATGGTTTTGATCAGCACCCACATGCGTGCCAAGAACAGAGGCTTTCGCTTAGCAAGCGGCTGTCAACAAATATTTCTACTGTCAATTTCCGTCTTATTGCCTCTGCTCTAGCAAGGTCTGGCTTTCGGGCTAAGATTATGCTTCGATGTAGTGTCGAGAGCCTGCAGGGCTCGTTGAAATGATTAGGCTCACAATCTGAATGTGCTAATTGGCCTGCTGGTATCTGGAAGCTGGCTGATCGGGTGGCGGTAAGCCATTCCACTAGTCTTGCTGGAAGAATCGTGAGTCTGGTAATGGAAATGGCTTTTTTCGATATTATAGTTACTCATAAGGAACCAAAAATCTAATCAGATGCATGAGTCAGGAGATCTTGTGATTTGAGCCGAGTAGCTGGATGGTGGAATCTGTTTCTGTTCGAGGACCTTCGCGGCGAACGCTTGAAAATCCTTGGAATTTTTTTCACGGCGATTGACTGGATTCCTACTCACCCTAACAACTTGTGATATGTTGAGATGTGTGAGGTCTGCTCATTGGGGTATCTCCCGAGCGCCTCTCTTGTCATATACACCACAATCACGAACTGGCAAATTCTAGGAGGCATGACTGAGGCGGTAGTAAGCAATCACAAGAGACTTTAGAGTAGTCGTATAGGCGAAAAAACTATCTGTTATGTAGTCTGCAGAAAAGAGTCCATGATAGTCTGTGACTGACGTTCGCTCGAATTGTCACTAGTGCTCAACAACGCCCACTGGGTCCGCTTACGATCAGCTTTGAGGCCTTTTCCCAAACTTTAAGCACAGTCTGCAGATGGCCAAGATCCAACTTGCTCCCTTCCGTCTGCGCCAGGATGCAAGCTGTCTTGATAGCACTCTTGATCTGGCGCCCATTGAGCTCGGATTCTGCCAGAACCTCAATGTCCCGCTCTTCAATCTGCGCACTCTCCTCTGCAATGCTCTCAATGAAACCTCTCCAAACTTGTGCACGTGCAGCTCGATCGAGGTTTCTATACGCCAAGCTGATATCGATACGAGATTCGAAGGCCGGGTCTATTGAGGAGATGCGATTTGTGGTTAGGATCATGATGCCCTCGTAGTACTCGAGGAGCCGTAGAAATGCTACGTAGTGGGTTAGCAACCGATTCGAGATGTACACCTGGAAAGGATTGATAAGGTGCAAACCTACTGGACACCAGTTCATTGCGATCCAAATCGTTCGTGGAACGTTCTTCGAGGAATACGTCAACTTCGTCGATCAACAAAACTGCATTCCAGTATGCACATCGCTGAAGCGCTTCTTGGAGGTGTTGTTCGACGGCAGAAACTGTGGTGCCGAGATCACCCGCACCGAGTCTGTAGAGGGGCCGCTTCGTTTTCTCCGCGACTACAAAAGACCGTCAGCAAACTGTTGCAAGTCGCACTGTTCAGCTCTTACCAGCTTCCGCGGTCAAATTCTTGCCAACACCAGGAGGGCCGGATAGAAGGATTATGATGCCTTTGCCTGTGATTCGCTTAGCAAACAACTAAGGGGACGGGTTCTGAGCAGTATTTACCCTTATTGGGAATGAAGTCGTCGAAATGGACCGGCTTGTCGTTCTGATGATTCGACGTGATCGCAAGCAATAGGGCTTTTTCCTCTTTTTCAAGAACCAGCTTCTCCATCGCATCTGGGATCCAGACAATGTCTCTGATCTCGGTCACGTAGAAAAACCCTTGGGCTTTAGTCAGCACTTGTTGGGGATGATTGATTTATGCATACACCATATCTTGGTCTTCAATGCAAACCCCTTTACTTGAGAAGATGCAAGCATGTATTCGTAGTCAGACAATGGGGTGGTATTCTTGGTGATTGCTGCCGCTGCTTCTTCTTCTTCTTTGGGCTCGTCCATCTCATCAGATGCAAGGCCAGTTTCACTTTCTCGACCGAGATCTCTTCTTAAGCGGAGCTTGGGAGGACACTCTCCTTGAAGATTAAAGTAACCTTCGGTGTCGACGATGATGCGCTCTCTTAGCTATGAGACACATTGATCAGCACTCATGCCATTGCAATGGCTGCTCTAATAACTCACCGGTCGGAACTTTGTCTTGGCTTGAGATGGCGGCATAAACATATCGTCAGGGTAGGCCGGTCGGGCAGGAACAGAAGTATGACTACCTTTGCCCAGATAGAACGGTAGGTGCTGTCCTTGGAGACTTTCAAATACTTTCCCACGGTTTATCAATGTCTTCTTAAGCTCCTCGTGCCTCGGATAGAAATGCATCGGACAGACTTCCATGTTCGAGATATGGCGGCGGCCTTTGAACTCTTGAATGTGCCAAGTTCGTTCCGCCACTCCAATAACCTCTCCATCCGAGTCCATTACGTCAACTATGAATTCGTAGTATGAAGCTCCCATCGGCGGTTTCATGAGATTGACTTCTCGCAGAATACCTGCTTGAACGACACTGTCCGAGATATGCAGCACAGTCTCGCCAGGGACAAAGGCCACGCTGAGCCATGGGAAAGAGATGTACCCGGTTTTGTTTACTCGCGCAAGAACCTCAAATGACTCTTTGACTTCAGGCTCCAGAAGCTCGATCAGAAGCTTCAAGTGCTGTTTGATAGCAACATCGGCCTCGTTCTCCTCGAACTTTTTCAAGGCTTCCCATTTGTGAATGATGGGAACAAAGGGGGGCTGAAAAGAAAGATCTGTGGCGCTGATATCCACACTAAGGTAGTCGGCAAATATGACTTCAAGCTTCGATCTGATCATTGGACTGTTGATGTCCACAGAATGTGTTTTCCACTCCATTTTAGCCGAGTGACGGATTCGACGTCTGACAACTGCGTAAGTGTCTCGTTCCCTGTCGGCTTTTCGTATCTTAGCTGAGTTATCAGGTCCTGGTAGCTCATCTTCCCATACGGTGCAACACTGGCAGAGCGAATTTGGCGTTCCATAGACTTGCTTGACATCGCACTTGCTCCCTAGTTCTGCAATTTCCGCCTCTTATTCATTGACTGACCCAGAAACCGGTAAATCTGGCATCGGTGACCCGACACTGGGATCTATGTGTCTCGGTGGACCAGGAGGTCCTCCCCGTGACGGCCATTGTGGTCGTCCTAAATGGCCAAAGCCGAGAGGATCCATTCGGGACTAATTGGAATTGATGGCAATTGACACTCGTTTCGACGACAAGATGATTAAGTTGTGCCACTTTCGTGCAGAAATGACTGAGGGGTAGCGTGGATGTAATTTATAAAGCTCAAAGCCAGGCTCGCAGCCTTGTCCGTCTATCCCATGTGATGTGCGCCACTAAGTGACAACGCATCGATCTGTGCTGCAGCTTGCATGAACACGCCCCCCAAAGTCTCCGAGCCTTGCTTGCTAATATCTTATCAACGCAGAGAACCGCTTTAGATCTTCTCGGTAATAGCAAGATCTACTCAATGTCGCGAGCCTTGTCATAACATCTACTTCTCCCCAAATCGTCACAGGATTGTATGCTGTGCCGTACGGCTGCAGAGAGGTCCTTTAACTTTCTTCGAAGTACAATTTTAAGATTCTGCCCGGCGATTGAAAGCTGCAACAAGAGGATAAACAGGATTTATCGGGTGGCAGTAGACCGTGGCAATGGCTTCAGCTCTGTGCAGCGAATGTCAACAAATTGACTGGAATGACGTCCTTTTTGAGAAACGAAACCATATTTTGATGCACCTAATCCCTTCTCTTCGAGATTCCGTGACTGGTAGCTCCAGTTTCGAAGGTGGATGTCCACTATGTGGGTTCATCTATAGCAGTCTGTTTTGCAGTATTGACGATGACCCCGATGTCCCGTCTTTTACACCGAAAGAGGAAGGCAAAGAAACCGAAATTATCACGATAACAGCGTTGTGCCGAGAATGCATCGACAGGACTCATGTCGGTATGCTTCTAGTGGGTACAGATCTGGACGGCAAGCTTGGGGTGCTAATACCTTGCAAAATGGACGAGTTGACTGGGAAAGCGACTGAGTTCCATCATGCGAAGATGACTTTGTCGAGAGACCCGCACACTCCGAAACTAAGCTGGAAAGAAGACCTTCGTGATATTAGGAACAAGAGAATGGGGAGCTTGTCATTGCAGAAGGGTTGGATATATCCAGCCGAGTTGATATGCTGCTGGATTGAACATTGCTTGACGCAACATGACGCGTGCTACTTTCCCTCAGAAGATCCTCCTTTTCCGACTCGAGTCATAGACGTCGACACTCTTCAAGATCCAATCACAAAGCTCTTTGAGACAGAAGGAGCTCGTGGACGTTGGATTGCGCTGAGTTATCGTTGGGGTCCTGAAACCCCTTCCACACCGAGACTCAAGACGACCCTTGCCACTTTGCCAGAGTTCCAAGGCAACATACCCTGGGACCTGTTACCCCGAGACTTACAAGATGCCATCTCTGTGACCAGAGGTCTTGGCACTCGATACATCTGGATCGATTCCTTCTGCATTGTACAGGACTGGCGAGCAGATTGGGAACGAGAAGCTGCTCGTATGGCTGGAGTATATCGTGACTCCTACTTGACGATAGCGGCCAGTGGAGCAAACACACCATATCAATCGCTGTTCCTTGATAGGTTCAGTATCAGGA
Source organism: Cadophora malorum (assembly GCA_017365405.1). Taxonomy (NCBI): domain Eukaryota; kingdom Fungi; phylum Ascomycota; class Leotiomycetes; order Helotiales; family Ploettnerulaceae; genus Cadophora; species Cadophora malorum. The sequence goes on along the minus strand of JAFJYH010000412.1, from coordinate 14,549 downwards.
GTAAACCCGTGCGGATAGAAGTAAGAAGTGACTCGGAAGCTGTACCCCGTGTCCAATACATTCACCGAACTCGTTACTCAATCCGGCAATATTTAAATTCAGATCCTCTGCAGCAGCGGGGATGGACTTTCCAGGAGACTCAACTTGCCGTTCGTGTCCTATACTTTAGCGAAAAGGAATTGTTCTGGCAATGCAGAGAGGGAGTGTCACGCGAATTGTCCCCAACGCAGTACATTATCCCTGCCGATCCCCTCGTTCCGAGACGAATGTTTGACTCCTACGCCAAATGGCCAGTGAGTGTTTTCGGGAGGTGGTGCGACCTTGTTGAGCGATTCACTGCGAGAGACCTTACATACAAATCCGACACACTTCCAGCAATGTCCGGGCTCGCGGCAGAACTCGCATTATTCCTTCGGAGCCGTTCGAACAGACGACTTGCGACAGCTGAAGAAGCTCTAAAGCTTTTACAGCCCCTTCCTCCTCCACCAGGGTTTCCTGAAGTACAAGGCCCTATCGGACCCAGTATATATGCTCGTATCAACGGGACGCCGGTAAACGACATGGCGAATGGAGCTGCAGCAGCAATTCTGGATCAGGTCGAGTTCTCCAGAGGGTCGCCATTGCCTGGGTACGAAGACAGGCCGCTAAGGATGGACTACTTTCTCTCTGCGCACACTCGCGGACCTCCAATTGGACCTTATGGAGATGGCTGTAGCTGCAGCCACACCGTCACAGAGGAGGGTTGGGAGGTCATGAAGAGAATTGGAGAGAAAGGCGGGTTTTACAAAGCTATGCAAGCCATGGACTGTGATGACCTGACTGATGACCCTTTCTACCAGATCATGACAGAGCCAGCCACGCATGCTGCTTTTCAAGATTGCTTCCACATGAGCCAGCAGTATCTTCACGAAGGCATCGATCCGACCATTAGTGTTGCGGACGGTGAGAGCTCCCAAACGCCAGCCACCCATCGAGACCCATCGTGCAGTCGAGAGCACGAGAAGGGATTTCCAATTGCAGGCTATGGTACCGCAGAGGCTTTTACAGCTGAGACTCAATCTAAAGAACAGAATCCCAATGGAGATACCCGTACAACCCCAAGGCCACCTGGATTGACGATTCACTCTGTCGGCGACGTTGTAAGGAGAATGGTTGGAGCCTCAATGGCAGCCGAAGTTTTACGTACGAATCCGAAAGAAAGCTTTCCGCACCTGCAGAGCTTCAGCGAGCAAGAGGTGTTCGATGGACTAAGTTCAATGATGTCTTACCATATGGAGTTGCCACAACCAGACGCATCGGGAGGGATGGAGAACACATTCGATACTAAAGAAATGTTTGATAACCGCAAATCAGCGAAAAATGACGACTCCATACCTCCGGACCCTCCAGAGATAGCTCAGGTAGCAGAGCTGTATGTTTACAAAAAGACGCCATTTCATGCATGTGTTGAGTGGCCGGAAATAGTCGAGGACGACTGCTACCTCGCAGGTCTCTGGCGTGTTGACCTCTGGGTGGGCTTGTCGTGGTTTCGAGTTCCGAGTTCTCCAGTTGGAATACGACCAGCGTACCGAGCTCCAACGTGGTCTTGGGCTTCACTTGATTGTGCTGGCGTCACATTTCCCAGCGGCCCCTCAAACTACACGCGCACAGAGGACGGACTTGCGCACGCAAATGACCTTGAGCTTCTCGATGCACGGGTGACGTTGGCTGGACTAAATTCTTTCGGCCAAGTGCAATCTGGTCGGCTGGTGATACTTGGACGTATCGTGGAATTGCCATTCTTCGATGATGAGCATGCTCAGAGCCAGCCTCGAGTTGATGGCGTCGAACTTGGAGACAACCTCAAGATGGTGGTTCGAGATGAATCGGATGTGCTCCCTGTACACTGCAAGAGCATTGCCATTGATCACAGAACAAACCTCGTTGTTGAACCTATCACTATGCTGAACGGTAGTCAAGCTTATCGTCGAGTCGGATTATGGATGCAAGATAACAGAGACAATACTCTCTTGGAAGACAATCGAGATTCGCCGAAGGAAATAATAACTTTAGTCTTACTCGAGCCACACATCTGGTAGCTACAGAAGACAGGAGCTGCTATTCGAACTATGTTGGACAATCTCGGACTTTCATCCGAGATGAGGATGTCAGAAATACGCATAAAATCAAATTCAAAAATTCTTCACCAACCTCTTCCAAAAGGGCTGCTTCGCACTCCCCAACGCCTCTTCGGAACCGGAAACGTACTCAGCCTCAACTTGCGCATCCAAATCCTCTCTTCTGCCAGAGTCTAGATCAATATCATTCAAGTTCCAGTATGTTGTCTTGTAAGCGAATTTGTACCCAAAGTAGATGATCGGGAACAATGGAAGGAGAATGTACGCGTCAACGAAGTTCCCAGCATTGAATGGAGCCAATGTCGTCCATCCCTGCACGAACGCGAGGAAAATATTTGCAATGAGGCCGAAGTAAGCATTGTAAGGATACAGGAAGGACTTAAATGGGAGGGTGTCCACGCTTCGTCCTTGAAGAGCCCAAGCTCGGCGGAAGCGAATGTGGATGAATGAAATGGCTCCCCAGACGAGGAAAGTGGAGACACCACTGAGATTGACAATATATCCGTAAGCCGCTCCGGCCCCCGTATTGACGTTCATCATGGAAAGAGCGCCGAATAAATTCGTGAAGACGATGGCGTAAATCGGCACACCTCGCTTGTCCGTGAAGCCGAGGAATTTTGGTGCTTTGCCATCTTGCGCCATAAAAAGAATTGTTCGAGAACCAATGTAAATAGAGCTGTTGACGGCCGAGAGACAAGTCGCAAAGATAAAGGCATTGATCAAGTGTACGCCACTCTCCCAGCCAGCATTTTGAATCGCAATGGTCATTGGTGACTTCAGGGCTTTGCTATCACCTTTAATCAGACCTTCCGCGTTTGAAGGGCATGTGAGTCCGAAGAAGAATGCAGAGCCCATATAGATGAAGAGGATGCGCCAGAATACCTGGCGGATTGCGAGAGGAACGGCACGTCTCGGATTTCTGGTCTCGGTAGCAGCGACAGCGACAGACTCAACTCCAGCGTAGAACGTTGAGCAGAAGACGAAGACTTTGGCGACACCACGGAATCCATCTGCAAATGCGCCAGGATTGTGCCAGTACCGAAATCCTAATGTTCCGTCCTGACCCTTGAGTCCACCTGCAGCGTAAACAATGGAAAAGAAAAAGTATGCCACCAGTCCAATCAATTTGAGCAATCTGTAGAATGTCAGCCTGGTATTCATGTCGGGAAGACAACAACTTACGCGAGCCAGAACTCAGCTTCTCCGAATGTCTCGACACCCAAAAGCTGAAATGCCAGGAAGAAGAACCAGAATATCAAGAAGTAGCCCCACAATGGGACCTTATCGGACCAAAAGACGAAGATCGCCGACACGGTATTATACTCATTGGCCAGAACAGCGGCCCTATGCGCAATGGAGAGTCAGCAATTTTATAGTAAGAATACCATTTGATGAGGATAGCGGTACCAAATTATGAAGTAATTCCACCCGACAGCCACACCAAAAGCCTTATCGACAAATCGATCGGCGAGGGTCGTGAATGCCCCTGCGCTTGGATATAGAGTCGTTATTTCCCCCAGCGATTGCATGATGCTGAAGGCTATGATCCCGATAACTCCAAATCCGATTAATAATGAAGCTGGACCGCCGCTTGCGAGTGCACCTCCTGATCCGACGAGGAGACCTGGGCCAATAATTCCTGCCAGAGCCATCATGCTGAGATGGCGAGTTTTGAGCCCTCGCTTGACCCCACTCTCAGGATCAATTTCTTGGGGAGGTGCATGGTGTCTCTGTATCTCCTCCTCGTAATCATTCTTCTGCGGAAGATCCGACATAATGCTTACTTGTCGACCTTCGAGCTGTGGATTTAGATTGTCAAATTCTTGAAGCGACCTGAAAGTAGCGAGCAGGAGGAAGAGTGCGGAAACACACGAGCTAATATATCTTATCTGAAGTAAGACTATCGGACATCTTGGGTTGCATGCATGCAGATCCAAGAGTGGATCATAGGCGAAAGAAAATGATGCCAAACTCCACGCGATATCGTCATGCACTAGAGGCCCGTCTTTAGCGAATGAAAACAGAGGCCAAGAAGCGAGGCGGGAACAGGAGCGTCACATGTGATGGCGTGATACATACTGAATCAATCTTTTTGGGTCTATGCCAGAGAGAACTTCTAAGTTTGGGACGTTGTGGCTTTTGCAAGTGAATTGTGGCGTTAGGTCTCAAGGTGTCAGCTGGCTTGGGAAATATCTCTGTGATAAATCGAAAGACCTCGCTTAGGCTGTCAACATCACCGATTAGTACCCCTACAGGTGTTCTTGTTCAAACTGCTGAAATACTTTTCAACTTATGAAAATGTCACTAAAATTCTGAAGTGTAATGAGATATTAGCGAGGGGTGAATGGAATTTTCTAGTCAACAAAACCAAAGAACCCAATATGAGCCTTGTGGGATTGAATAGTCTTTCTAATCCAGTCTGTTGCCTGGGGTTTCAGTCCACCATTATCCGTAAAGCCAAACTGCCAATACTGAACATTAGCTCGTCCCATATTCCTTTACTAGTCTTCGTCACTTTAGTCCTCCGCGTCTTCCTCCAACACGATTCCATCACTACGCTCCTCAAGTCGGATGTTGTGGACTTGATCTAAGATGTTGCCGACTTTATTGTGGGATCCCCAACTTGAGTATCTGCTGCGTACGTGATGCCACTCGCGTCCAATTATCTGTGCCCCATTCACGACCTTTCCAGCAGGTGCCTCCCAGACCCAACGCTCTCGTTCTTCTTGAAAGCGATCACCGATTTGCTTGACATACTGGCCGTTAACCCCAACTTTCTGAGCGATGCGTCTTACCAAGCCATCAAGGTTGCGATCTCGAATTTGGGACGTGACCATCAAGAGGCAATGGGAATATCTACCATGACGGCCGAAAGGGCAGTACAACCCTCGAGCCAGAGAGGCCATTGTGTAATGAATGGAGCCACGTGGAATTGGTTGACACTATTGTCGAGGTCAATGCGGAGGTGTACTTCACGTAGGTTTGTAGCACTTTGGAGGAAGTCAGTGAATAAATTCGGCTTTTTTAAACCCCACTCCCAGGAGTGAGTCTCTTCATTGTAGACATCATTCATATAGCCAGCGAGGTCGCTGTGCAAAGTCAGCAGTAACCACAAACCAAAGTTGGGGGGATCACCCACCTCAACTCGACTTCTAAAGTCTTGATCAGGCTGAGTTCAATGGGCTCCCAATCGCTTAGATCATACCCATACCACCTGTGGTTGAAAATCAGTGTCTAGCAGGCGAGAAGAGGGAGGTACTGTTAGTGAAGTTTATATTTACGGTTGCATGTGTATGTTGCTGCAAAATTCGCCAACCATTCAAGTACGTGACCATCAGAGATCTTCAAAGGGCGAAGAGCAATGACCAGTGCAGGCATCTTGCCCTCCCAGTAGAAAGTGGGGTTAAGCGCTGTCCTCATCGTGAATCTCTGAAAATATCTTATCGCGGATCTCGTACGGCATTTCCTCCCAAGGAAATACGAAAGGAAGAGGTTGAGCGATAATTCTAGAGCAATGCTGCGAGGAAGATGGTGATGATGAAGTCTCCATGGTGGGAATGAGGTTCGCCTGCGTCAGATTTTGATGTTTGAGTTGTTGTCGAGTGTTGAAAATCAGTCGCGGGGCTTGATCGAGGAATCCCAAGTCGAGGTTGAAGAAGCTCACAGTCGAGATTCCCCGCGTTGCATGGGGGGCTAGTGAGCGTGTCCGAGGTCGGAATATCACCTGTCTGCTACGACAAGCTTTCAAAAAGACTGGAGTTCTTGGCACTTTTGTCAATGCAATCGGTTAAAGTATCCGTACCGCGGATGTCTATATCTGGGAAGCTGCGGAAGGCACAGGAGCCTCGTGCCAGCAGGTCAGACTTGGGCCGGAGAAGTGCCATGGAGGAGATGAATGCCCGGATGGAGCTGAGAGAGGAAGCCGATGATGCATATTTCTCCTTGGAAGGCCTTAATTATTGGACCTACTACGGTTCCACTTGGGACTGAAACCGTAGAGAGCAGGGTCATAGCATTTCAACGCTACCTTGTAAGCCAGATATGGACAGATATGGATTTACCATGAAGGGAAGGCTACTAGTCGTTCATCTAGCAAGCAATAGCACCGCACCAACACCAATCGGAACGACCCTCTAACATCTGTGTACTTTCTGAGCGCCATTAGCTGTGTTTATCGAATTGAAATACAGAAACTAAGAATCAACAAAAGCTGACAAATAAGTGCCTCTACATGCCACAAGAAATATTTCGCAGACAGTGGAATGTGCTCTGGCTACGGAGGTCCACATTCGGACCAAGTCCGCTACAGTGACAATATGATGAATCGCAGGATCGACATAAAATCTCGAGACATCGTCCTCCAGGGAATATACATACCCAGAGTAATGCAAAATACAGAGGACTGTGATTGTCGCCAATCTTCGTTTGAAATCCAACTCTTCTCAATGTCGTCTAAAATTTGCTGCCAAATATTCACTCAAGGAACGTCGCTGGACTGTGGAGAGCACTGCTTTCCATAGAATAATCCAGAACAAGAACATCATTAGACTTCTGAAATCATTCGCAATAGTAGCGTCTGAATCGATTGCTAGTGGCAAAGACAAATTTTCTCAACTCAGCCGATGCAAATATTCTGCCATTGGAATGACTCTCATGCTGCTGGATTTTGCCCGGACGTTCTCTCCGCGCAGAGCAAAGCAAAAGACCGTTCATACTCGCTAATCCTATCCGTCGCCCGTGGATATCATGTACACCTATATTCAAAGTGCCACTCCGACCTCGACTTCTTTCTAGAAGTGCTCATGCCATGGCCTCTGCTGTCTGGTTTGGCCGAGATATGTCCTCTGTAGCGTTGTGGGAAATTTTTGGTCATCATCTTATCCCATCAGTCCGTTGGATGCCTTGGGTCATACATCTCATATCCTTCGTCCTCCGTGTCACTCTCTCCTTGGTCCACTATCCTCAGACTGCCCGGCACATCCCCTCTCTCCTCCTTCACCTCCGCCTTCTCTTCATCCTTCACGCTCTCCCCATCAATTGGCGCGAAAGCACTCTTGAATCCTGCCTTCTTGAACCCAGCTTTCTTGAACCCTCCACCTCCACCACCACTACTGCCACTATCACCCAGCTTTATCGAAATTAATCCGGATTGTGAATTGGCTTTCGCTTCGGCTTTTCTGGCTTTCGAGGATGCAAGGGGATCTCGAGTGAGCTGTCGCATGTCTTTCAGGCGTTGCTTGTGTGAGTGATCGTAGGAGGAGAGATGAGCTTCGTATTCATTCATGCGCGCATAGCCTTTGCTGCATAGTTCGCCTGGAGGTGTGAGCTTGTATCGTGAGATGGAGGGGTAATGACTGACAGTAGAAAGATCGCACCGCTTCGCGGGCGCTTTCTGTTTTCGGGGCAGGGTTTGTGAAGCCGCGCTGTATTGTCAGCTGCATTTCAATCTAACATGGATTCACAAAGATCGTGTACGTACTGGAGGCATTTTGTCCTGTTGTTGATTGGCGTTGAGAATGAATGGTCTGACGATGTTGTTGATCAAAAATAAGGTTTCGACCTAAAATCCCGAGGTCCACCACAATTTAAGCTTAAATCCACCCGACCAAACATCTGCATCGTGTTGACAATCCTCCAAGATCTCGGATCTCAAATACTGCGACAGCTTCACTCATCATGGATCGCAGAGCTTCAACGGCGTCGCAAGACACGTTCATATCCCTGCAACAACTAGATCCCTCACCTATCGACACGCCGCCGGAGTTAGAGAAGCAACTCGAAGACTATCCGCCGTCGTCTCCCTCCCCACCCAGGAGATCCGCCGTTCTGGGACTTAGTGGCGGTGGGCATAGCTCGGTCTATTACTGTATGTTCAGCCGCCCAACTACGCAGTTCGCGCTGACAAGTCTAGTAACGCGTCTGCAAAAGTACTCTTCCTACGCATTCACGATATTCGCATCTTTCCACATCACGAACACATCCATCATACCTCTCCTCACGCAGTCCGTCCAAGCATCGGACTCATACCTCCTCCTAACACGGCCATACTACCAATCAATACCTCTCGAGCCGCTCCTTATCACTCTCCCAATCGCTACACATATACTGTCAGGGCTATGGCTGCGCATCCATAGGCGCAATGCCAACCTCGCGCGCTATGGCGCTGCCAACATCTCGGTCTCGGATCGCTTCCAGAGAGGACTGAAAATATGGCCAAATATGTCATGGTCTAGTCTGTCAGGATACGTTCTGACGCCTTTGGTCCTGGGACACTCGTTTGTCAACAGATTACTACCTTGGATTTACGAGGGAGGATCGTCAAACGTAGGGCTAGGTTTTGTGAGCCATGGGTTTGCGAAGCATCCTTTCGTGGCGGGGACTGGGTACGCAGCACTTGTCGCTGTTGGAGCTGGGCATTTCGTCTGGGGTGTTGCGAGGTGGAATGGATGGGTTCCTGTGGGAAGCGATAAGAAGGCGAAGAGGAGATGGTGGACCATCAATGGCATTGCTGTCGCGCTTGGAGCTCTATGGATGGCGGGCGGCTTGGGCGTCGTCGGGAGAGGTGGTCTGGAGGGAGGCTGGATTGGGAAGGCATATGATGACTTATACTCCAAGGTACCATTTGTGAACTTGTAGATATGGGAGGCAAGGACATGGCCATGGAGTTTTCAAGATATTGATATGTCGGCATAGCGTGGGGAGTCTCAAATTCTAGAAATACCAATGCATAAGACACAGCTGCTTCAATCGTCGCGTCATCTTCCATAAAAATTGATGGGTGGTGAGATATGTGTCGGTATGTGAATATGCTGTCATGCTAAGAGGCGTTACTGACCTCTAGTCTGCTCAATCAAGCCAAAAGCAACGAGGCTTTCTGGTGGCATCAAGCTCGGTTTCCTCTACCTCAGTGCCACGAGGCCCGACTCAGAATTTACGTTGTCCATCGAATGTTCCCTCTGAGGTCATCAACCGATTCTGTGGCATTCTTTTAGACCTATAATGCGTGCAAGGCACAGAGTAAAGAATGATTTGTTTACAGGCCTCGTTTGAAAATATCAAGGCTGCTAACTCAATGAAGTCAAAGTCACGAAAGCAAGTCGTAACTTCCAATGAATGATGGAATTCCGTAACCTTAAGAACAGCAGCTACGAATATATAGGTCGAGACCTATATTTACCTATCTCTCCATGCGGGCCACACGAATCTGAGAGGGCAACATCTGCCAGATCCATGAATCTACATGTCACGAAATAGAGTTGTGACTTTCGACACAGCAGACAGGTGACTTATGATTGCCTAGGTCGATCTGTGGTGTCCAAGCTGTCAAACTATATTTCCAAAGTCCCGAAATGGAATCATAACATTCAAGCCAGTGCCGGTAACCTAAAGGTCGCACCATATGTTGGTCATCCAAGCACAACCGAGACCAACTCGGACGAGAAACTTTCAATGCCCAGTAACTCTTCAATGTCATAATATGGAATGATGACATGCAAGTCTTCTCATTTGTCTTTTCGCAAATCACTACATTGAGCTTCAGCATCCTCGCATTACCGTCCCAAGAGCATCCGGGTCGCAGCTTAATAATGGCCAGGTCACCAGTCTCTGTTTGTAAAGTCCTGTATTTGGAATATGACTTTTAAATTAACAGAATTGTCGATTAACACATTCGGAAATTGTATCTAGGATTCCATGCCCGAAATGCAAATTCCATGCATACCAATGGGGCTTCGATTGGTATTGTCCCACCTCCAACAATAGCAAAGTATCAACACCACTCTAGTACTTTGCAAAGCACAATAGGATCGTGATACGATAGTAAATGGATAGTCGCTAACGGTAGACGCTTCATTAACCTAATCATTTCTTTCTTTTATTCTTGCTTTCAATTCCTTTCACCACACAATTTCCGCACACAGCGAACGCAATGGCATCCAACCTCACCAACAACGGTGATTCTTTTGGGGGATGGAAGGAGAAGTATGAGCAAGCCATTGAAGATGGCCAAGAATTGAAGATGAAGCTTGGCATTGCCAACAGTGTTTTGGACCTCGCCCGAGCCCAGCGGGATCAGGCTAGACTCGATGCGGCCAAAGCAATAGAGGCAGAAACACGTGACCTGAAGGAGGAACTCAAGAAGGTCAAGAAAGATGTGAGTTCTCCCCAAATCAAGTTCCAAAGTCACACGATTGTCGTGTGACAATGAAAATCAATTTATGATAGATCTGGCAGCTATTGATAAGTCCGCGCTAACCTACTCCGCAGCTGGCAGAGGCGGATGCAGACCTCGAAGAGTTCGATGTTGAGGTCGACTGGCTGAGAAGAAAGATCAAAGCTCTGGAGGCGCCGGATGCGGAAGACAACAAGTCTTTGTCTGAAGAATCATCAACCGCTTCTGAGACCTCAGAAGAGATCGAACCATCCCCATCCTACGTAGAGACCTCAGTTCCAGCCATCGTCGAAGCTGAGGAATCTGTCACCATGCCCCCAATGGACGCCGAGAAAGAGGCCGAATTTAAGGCTGAAATCGAAGATCTTCACAGAAAACTCAACAGTAAAGAAAGCGATCTCAATGGCGCAGAAGAACATATCAAGCGCATCGAAGATCAAGCCCGCGAGTTCGAGGAGAAGTTGGAAGCTGAGCGAAAGGTGTCCGCCGAATGGAAGGCCCAACTCGAAAAAGCCAATTTGGAGATCAAGGCTCGAGAGGAAGACATCTACGGAGAAAAAGGCCTTCGAGGGCAACTTGAGGAAGCCCAGAAGCAGATCGACGAAGATCTCGGTCCAGAACTCAAGCAACAGATCCAATTCAACAAGAATTTGAAGGAAGAGCTTGAAGCAGCCAAGGGACTGGTCAAATTCTACAAGGAGGAAGCCAATGCCGTCGCCCAGGAGAGCTCTGCACTCATCAAGAAGGGCGAGCAAATTGAGAAGCAGGTTGAGACTCGGAAAGTTGCGATTGAGCAATTAAACGAACAACTCGGCGACGTGGCTCATTTTGAAGATGACCTCTACCAGCACCAGCAGATCCTTGAGGATACCGTCGAAGAATTGAACAAGTCAGTCGATGACGGACCAAAGTTTAACCCCCATCCTGAAGCCTACGTCGCTCCTGATACCGATATCCCGACCAGCCAAACACTCTCCGACCAGCTTTCTGGCATGCTATCTACCAGTGGCGACAGCAGTTCCTTCCAGGAATCCGATTTTGATAGTGATTCTGACCACACTGCTGAAGTAAAGGACCCCGCCAACGCCAACGCAGGAATCGAAGATGAGCGAGAAGGGATCGCCGAAGATCAGCGCATCCTTGACCAAAAGCTTCGTCAAGTTGAACTTGTCGAGATTGAAATCAAGGTCCCGGTCGAAGAGGTCACCATTGTTCCAGCCCGCCCAGCTCCAGTCTCAATTCCTACAGCATCCCAGCCACCTCAGCACGTACCACATCCAGTGCCAAGTGCACCAGCAGTTCCTGAGTTCATCATCCAAAAAATTGATCGTGTTGTGTATAATGGCAAAGATGTCCATTCCTGGTCACACATCGAACGGGACTTCTTGGTCCTTGTACTTGCCTTCTTCAACTATTTCACCGGAACTCTTTGGCCATCATTGACCCAAGCAATCCGAGGCACCGCCCCAATCAGCGATCATCCTATACCAGTTCCCGGCTCAGAAGATGGAGGTGAAGCTGAGACTGGTGATCATCCAGAACCTGCGTCCGTACTACAAGCTATGGTGAACTCTGCCATCGCAAGCTCAGCACCTGGCCCTTCGGCTCCAATGGACAATCTATCTTCAGGCTCTGATCCTATCAATACCCAAGTCGAGACGGGCCTCACTAATATTGATGATTTGTTGTCTCCTCTACCCTCCATGCCAGATCGCCGAGAGAGTATCGCCCTCGCACCTCCAGCATCTCCCCCTCGTCGACCAGCCTCGTCCTCAAACAATGGTGGCGCAGCTACGAATTCCCACAGTCGAACTTCTCCCACTGGTAATGGAAACGGAGACCGATCCGGTCCTCCTGGCCCTCCCAGCGGTGACGGAAGCGGCTCTTCTCCACCAGGCCCTCCCAACAGTGACGGATTCGGTGACTTGCCAGCTGCAACCCCCGGATTCTGGGATATCTTTGCTCCAAGTCCTCTCCCCAGCATCAAATGGACTCTTGTCGGCATGTTACTGCATCTCGTGGTATACTATTGTGTGTATCTCACCATCGACACCTACTTCGAGAGAAACCTCTGGCTTGCAGCAAACGACGCTACTCGCCAATGGCTTCACAGTATCATGGGCGTTCGGTACACTGATGGTATCCTTCGCAAGATCATCTCCGAAGATTGGGCAACCCGCATTGATCGATCTCTTCTCTACGCTGTCACCAAGGCTGGCATTATGGAGTTGAAGACTTTCCCTATGCCTGGTTAACGATTTGCTCTTCATTTAGTCGCTCGATCTTTCGATCTCGGCTTCGACTTCAGCACTGTCAGCAACGACAGATGGACTGGAACTTCTGGAGTTTAGTTTGGGCTCATGCTTGAGGAGGTGTTGGACTTCACTGGGTCTTTGCGTTCTTCACCGCTTCATGTTGTCTTGGAAACCCCCCGCAAGCACCGCAAGCTGCCTTTTGCATGGTTCTTCCTGAGACGACGATATCCACTCTACTCGACTGATTTATTGATGGATTCCTATTTCCCTGCCTGTTGTACTTCTACTTTCTTCTTCGACATCGACGCAGGCTTTTCTTTTTCACAAATTGTACCTGCATCTGGGGGATCACTTTTTCGTCTTGTTTGCGAATTTGAGATCTAAACGGGCGAGCGAGGGACGAATCACGCATGGAGGAGTTTACTGGTTTGATTCTTTACACTGGAGAATGGAAGGAAGGATACCCTTGAGATTTGTTTCACCACGGCTTGTATTTCTTAATTTTCAGATCTTTCTACGAACGAGGATCTTGCTTGTTCTTTGCGCCTAGACCACGTGTGTTTCTTGACTGGAGGAATGGAAAGGACATCCCTGTTTCATCTTCATCCATATTTGTACTCTAGGTAGATCGTGTTCATGGTCTCGCACTGATCATTGACGATCGATCCCGAGCCGTTCTTCTTGCTTCGGGTTCGGCTCCTTCGGGAACCTAGTTGAGTGGATGGCAGAGCATTTCGGTACGATAGGTCAGGTATGATATGATACGATACGCACGCAATAAAATACATTTGAAATACATGCCTGCTGTGCTAAAAATATTGAGTGAGATGACGAAAGTCCTTCCTTCTGTGACTTCTAGAAAGCTTCTCATGAATTGAACTGTAAATTGTCATTCCTCTGGACCTTCAAGAGATTAGGCACACAAAACCGGAACTCCATCTTCCAAGCACGCCCAGCGAGAACATGATGATTAATATTCAATGCTCGGTAAAGATATCAGCCACATTCCAACACATCATGTCACCTCACCCATCACACCGCATCCAGTACCAAACCAGCACACTATCCCCAAACCAGCAGCCGTGACAATTCGGCGATACGTTCCTCTGCATGCAGCCCTGCATCACTGACCCTACCCAGTCTGAACCCTGCCCAACACCAGCTTCCCGAGGACATTTCAACGTCCCTGTCCGGCAGCCAAGCAATCATCCCCAGCAGCTTCAGGGCACTCCCGCATCTCGGCTACGCTTTCTAAGCAAGCCATTCCAGCCATGGCAGCCATGAACAGGCTATGATTTGAATTTCGAGAGCTGCCAATATGAGATGTTGCTTACTATGTGGGCTTGCATGAGACAATTACATTTGTTTCGATCTAGTGTTGTGATGAGGAGTGGAATAGGCTATCTCCTCTTGGTTGAGATTGGTATATAGCTTCTGGCTGCCACTACTCTTCTGGAATTCTTGCTCCTGTTCATACCATCCATCGTCTCACACCGGATACGAAAATACGGTATCGACTCTGATTTCCAAACACCTCTCGCACGTCCCTGTATCTGCACCGTACAGGGCTTCTAGACCACCATCAATCACTAAGCCGCCCCAATTCTAGACCTCGGTCCCTGGAACAAAACCCCAGCAAAAGCTTATCTAAGGATCTCCAGCTCTGCAGAACCGTCGAAGCTTCCCTGCAAGCTCGCGTCATCGATAAATACAGAAGCATCCTCAACTTCGAATTTTCTACGAATATCGCATTCCACGACCTCACGCTACACAACAGAAACACCGAAACATCCAATCAACTCTTCGATCTTCTAAATATCTATCGATCGACAGGAAAATATCAGTAACAGAAGAAAAGATGTCGTTCAAGACCACCTCCCCCGAAGATCCAACTGTGATCCGGGAGATCGTCCCTGGTGTCACCACAGTCTCAGTCCCCTTCCTACGATTCGGACGTATAAAATTCGGCGGCAGAGCAACAATTGGTACCTATCCCCCCATCCCCTC
>JAFJYH010000411.1:0-34992 GCA_017365405.1 Cadophora malorum | reverse complement strand
CCTCCCTCCCCTTCCCTTCCCTTCCCTTCCATGAACTCTCGACTCTGCTTCGTACGCACTTCGCCGCTGGCTTTTATCACATTCTCACTTATAATTGACTCACCAGACTTCTTACCGCAAGCAACAGTACCGTACCCCTTCGTATCTATACTAAGCCCCATCACATTTCAAGTATTTCATAACTCAAAGAAGCCGGCACGTCAATCTTTCTTCCAGCAAAAGAATTAAGATGAGTCCGAGGTGGGCAGCAGTACAGCAGCGCCAACCTATCGGCCAATCATGCCTGCTCCACCTTGGCAGTGACCATCTCAGTTCAGCCTCTCAGACTCAGCGTACCCGTTTGTGTTCCCATAGCTAGCTGACTTCATGTCAGATTTAACAACGGCTGGAAGAGAAGAAAGCGACTGTGCGGTTATGGCGGTGAGCTTTTGACAAGAACATCCAACTTGTCTTCGTGGTAATAGGACTTACTCGGTACTGCTCTTTGCTTTCCCATCTCATCCTAGCTCCTCTGGAGACCTCAAGAATGCCCTCTTTGGCGACGCCACGAGTTGTCATGGGGACAACCTACATACACCCACTCACTCGATTGAGGCGGAACTGTAAGGCAGCCTGCAATCCAACCTGAGTGGACCTTTACACACCGTTATTTCCCCCCAAGGCCATCGGAGTGAGGTCAACTTATCAGTCTGCATGTGCTCCCGCCCGTTGCATCTCTGCATCGCGGCCGTCATTCAATGTAAGAGCATAGTCAGCCCCACGCCACACCATGCTTCCTACCGCGGGCATGAGAAGAAGTAAGCAGCCTCATGCTGATGATCTCTTGCCATCACTTTCTTTCTGCAATTACTCGCTCTCATCATTGCTCGCTCTCTTCTCGTACCGGCAATCTTCTCGGTCTGCCTCTTCCACCTGCTCCTCCTGGCATGGCCTGCAAGTAAATTCTGCAAGAAGACGGATTCAGCAGCCTCCAGCCGTGCCCGACATCCAGTGAAATCGTTGCGCCGCAATCGACGATTGGTGCTCGATATCAACCGTCGAGCTAAGCCGTCGAGCCGCATAAGTTCAACTGGCTCGCCTAATGGACTTCGTACGCCTCTCTCCAGACCTAAGAGTTGCAGGGCCACAACTGGCGTTTTGGTGCCATCGGGTGACCAAAAACTCTATCGCCATAAACAGTTCATTTGCCGCACTTGACAGACAATATCTCTACGCTACTCGCGAGTACCGTTCCGCAGTGGAATATATCGGAGTGCAAGCATGTCCAAAGGATTCCGACAGGGATCTGTCAGGAAGCAGCCGAACGAACGAACGAAAGGGCAGCTTAACACGTCTTGACTGCCGGCAACATCTGACTAAGATGAATAATGGCATGAACAATACCAACGTTTTGCTCACCTTTTCAGGATATCTTGGAACGTTCAGGCTCGCTGGTTGGGACTTCGGGAGCCTCGGTATGGTCACGTGACTTAGCACTGCCTCCATTCAGCATTCAGCCAAAGGCGCTCCAGGCGTACGAAGGGTCCAAGTCTCATTCGAATGTCTCAACACGATCTTGGGACTTCTCTTTTGGCTTGCTGCGGTAGAAGCCACGAATTTCTGAAACGCAAGGCGTCACCATCTTTGCTTTTTCGCTCGTTATCATCACTTTCATTTTCGTGCTGTTTGGGGGTCCCCCGTCGTGATATTCTATCTTAGTTGCCGGTTGTGGACGAATATCACTTTGCTATCAGAAGGTGCACTTTCAGTATGTCATAGCTTGACGGTCGGCCTCACCCTTATGGACCTCATCGCTTCTCGCTTATTTTACACTGAAAGTCCGGCTAGCCATTGGCTGAGTGTGGCGGAATGACAGCTCTTCTTACATATATTGGCAGTGCAGCAAAGATGGGGGCTTAATGAAACTATTGGGATTCTCTGGAGTAGTCTCTGCATATCGATGCTCTAAGAGTCTTAGGCAAGGACGGGAGCTGCAGGTTGACGGATCAACCCGCTCAGAGGCACATGAACCCACTGCCCCTGTTGTGTTCCCAGCGTCACTTCACAGCGCGGACGGATTTCCTGCTGATGGCTTTAAACAGCATTCAGAAGAAAATTTTGCTAGATAAGCCGAAGTACTTAGGTCTACTACGAAGTCAACAGCGAATTTTCTGTTGCTCTTGGGATTCTCCGGACAGCAAAGCAACGCTATGTCAAGCTTGTGCTGGTAGTGGTTATCCTAACAAGCCTTTTCGTCCTTCATCGTTGTTCGACTCACAGTATTCTCGGATTTCACAATCATAAAGGGGTCCACGGTATCGTCCTCTGGCAATTGCAGCAGAAAGCAATTTGCTCCTTCCCCTACATGACGCAAGGGAACAGCATGAGGTCCTGAGAAACAATCACCCATACACAATAGTAGAGACAAATGACAGTTAGCGTCTAGTTTCAGGATGACAAGATGCTGACCCTAGGAGAGTCGTCCTAGAGTAGCGATAGAAGCTTTGGCACCGTCGCTTGGAATCAGTGGAAGTTTTGTTAATTTCCCTCACAAAGCGGAGGTTGCAGCTATTTTGACAGCAGCAAGAGATCTGCTGCCTACTTCTTCGATCATAAGTGAATCGATTGTCTGCCCTGGAGCTCCTGCTAACGCGCGGAGTGAGAACTGCGACGTCTTACAACACATAAGTCAAATGCTTGTATCCAACATCCCGATACGGTGGTAAGTCTAGCTTGAGCTGTATCCGGGCCCTTATATCTCTCGCGATCTCCTCTTTCAAAAATGCACTTCTTGCTGAGTTTGCACGGACTTCCTATGCTTAATCTTGCGGCTACGTCTCGATGTATCTGTACTCGTTGCTTTCCTCGCTCGCCAAATCAACAAACCTTATGCTTCTGATCAATAGAGAAATCTAGCTTGGACCATTGCTGTCACATGTACGTAGATTGTCATTCTTCGCATCCTCCAAGCCTCGGTTGCCGAAAGCTCACAACAACATAACTCACCGATCCTGTTTGCATGCAGGGATTCAGCGAACTCAATTCTTGGAATCACTGACTGGCAGACCAGCCAATTACACAGTTCTTGCCAGCCCTCTCCCGATCTGAATTGACGACCAAGTCATGAGATTCATCATGCTCCATCAGGAAGCGAGAGAGATACAATTTGTCGTCCCTCGGCAGGTCGTAATTGCTTTGCGAAATGGGGAATAGTGTCAATCAGACTTATGAAACAGGTTTTAGGGAATAGAAATTATTCTTTCCAAGCTCTTGTTAATTCTCGACACGGGTGATAGGCATGCTCGAAATCACCTTGGTGGTCAAGAGCAATGAAAGGCTTTTCATCTAACCGTGGGTCAATGGCTGGCATTTTGAGCAGATATAACATAACACCACTCCTTCCTCCAGCAAGGTTTGCAAAGTACATCTACCACCACCAGATGGACAAAAAATGCACGCGATCCTTGAGTCTATGATCCTTTATCCTCGCCCCTCGGTAACAGCGCCAGGAAGATCTGTTCTCGAGTGTCCATTCCAAGATGTAGAATCGAAGCCTCCCAGCAGAAGTAAGATTGTGCCAAGTTGCCCTATACCATGCGTACAGAGACATCCTTGTCGAGTCAGATACTGCTGCCATCAAGTTCCTTCGCACGAGCGATTGTCTCGTCATCTCTCGTTCTGCAAAGATCGGATTTTCTTCAAGGCGTGTCTGCCTCGTTGGAGGAGAGAATTCGAGCATCAGAGAGCTGCCCACAATTGAGATCTTGTCTCGCAGATCAAGACTTCGGCTGTTCCAGTGCAAATTGATGGTCTTTGAGGTTCGCACACTTTGCCATGTGTAGACTACCGACTCACTTCTTACATACTCCCCTCTCTGTGTACGTTTCCAGGTTCCCCGCACTGAATCCTTCCCCTGACAGGTTTCTCTCGAGTTTTTCCACGGTGGTCAAGGGTATCTATCTTTGAAGGTCGAGCATTAAGTGAGTGAGCGGAGCAAATGTATTTGTCACCAGCTATATCGAGCCGGACTGGTGTTCGATACACTGTTTGGTTTTTGTTTACCCTACCATTCCGCAGGCCTCGCTTAAATGCTAAGCAAAAACATGCAATTCCAGAAGCTGGAGATCACAACGACGGCATTCACCTCCCAGTTCTTTAAAGTTGAGATTCCAACCAGGGTATAAGTCTCCTTACTTGGAAATCTCTTTGCACAATCGCGTTCTTGTGTGTATATCATCCGTGTTGCTTGATTGTCGCCAGCATAGCATCAAGAACAGAAAACATTCCCTGGAGATGGTCAATCGCCTGTTGGCAGCTCGATGATGTATATATTGGTGGTGATAAGATGAAAAGCAAAGAATTTGATATAGGTCTGCCACCTTGTTCTGGGTTGTTGTATATTGTGAAGTGTGGATCCAAGGTGTGAAATACTGGGAGAGGTTCTAATATTCTCTACGGAGTGACGGCAGACTCTAAGGCGACGACAGATGCGAGCGATGAAAGCACCATACTCTTAGTAACCTCACAGGTCAATTGTAGACATTATTAACTGTACAGGTAACACAGATCCGCCGGGTCCTTGTCAGCATGCTCTGACATGATCTCCTCATCATCTCGGCACGTCCAAGCAGGGTAGGTAGTCCGCCTTGACATCTCTATACTTTGCAATAGATCATCTTTGGTCATGATTATACACACCGCCTCCTAGAAGATGTGTACTATATATATTAGCCGTGACCTCAGATCAGTCCGGAATAGTGCCAACCGTCGACCAGCAACGAAAGTCAGGTTGGTGAACTGTCTGATTGCACAACAGTCCTTGTGACAAAATTCATCTCATTTTCGATATTCTGCCCAGAAAATCCTTTTCCGCAGTAGATAAGTTCACCTCTAAGCAGCTCATAGACACCAATGGAGAACTTCAGTCCCGACTTTCTCGAAGTGCGTGTGGTTGGTAGAGTCGGAGCGTCCTGCGATGGCACACATTTTTCGTAGAAATGAAGAGAAGACATCCGTTAAACCATCTGGAGGAGAGTGGTAAATCGACACTGTAGATTGGATTGATCGATGTGGCCGTTGTTCGTGACTTGATCAAGAGTCAACATGCCAACCACAAAGTGACAGTCGACTATTCTATTGACGGCAGTCCAGTACTTGACAACACTTACAGTCCTCCAACAGTTGTAGAATTCCGTTCCTCGGACTGACGTTATTAGATGAGTGGTCATAGTCCGCCATGAGAAACGGCATTCATAATCACATGCGAGCTATTACCAGGCATTGGACGAAGGGCCTGCTGCTCTACGCTTGAGACCAGTTTTGGCAATGACTGTTACCGTAAACATTGTTCTGGCTCCTCGCTGTATAAAAGTGTACTAATCGAGGGTTTTGATGGAACTGGCAGAGCTTGTTGCATCTGCCAATGCATGGCTGCTATGATCTTTGAATGTTAGCGACTACCTGTTGTAGCTGATATACCTCTAGCAGCCTACTATTGTTTAAATGAAAGATAGGCTTCGAAAGGAAGTTAAGCGAGTGCCAAAAAAGGATAATCTGGCCTCTTACAAACGGCCCAAGGCTCGAGAATAGAGAAGGATTTATGAAGCCATGTTCGTCTCTCTGCCTCCTTCGATGCCATCAGCTTCTTCGACTATTAAAATAATGAATAACTCATATTGTATTTCTTGACTGTTGATAGCTCGAGCTTCTCCGTCTCGCATCTTGTCCCTGTCCAAGGCGATTGAATTTTTCCAGTTGTGGTGAGTCAATCCTGAAGTCATTCGTTGATCGGGCCAGATCATCGAGTTGTGGCAAAGAATATAAAAGCATGGTGATTTACTTGACTGGTTAAGATGGTAAGCAGATCGAATACCTGGCAGGCACAGATATCTGCAACAAGACTCTGACGTTCCCTCAGGTTGAGAATTCTACAAGCTACAGGAAGTCCGGCAGTGGGAATGAGGACAGACCGATACTATTTTTCGAAGTGTGGAACAAGATCGGCTGACGATTTAGGAAAAAGTTTGTGGAGCTGAAGCAGGACGACAATACTAGGCGTACTGTGCTTGCTGCGGGCAGCATTGAGCGTGGGAAGCCTTGTGAATCCACTGGTAGCACCCAACCCAGGACGTTCTCGAGTAGCTCTGGCTGTGACTGGGCTTTCTCACGGCCTGAAGTGGTACTAAATTGTGAAGGAATCTACTATTGATGCAAGAAAAGATAGATATGAATTGGAACAAACCAGCTATGCAACCAAACGCCACCCTATGCTCCATTTATCAAAATCCCACGCCCAAATACAGCCAATCATAAGCTCACGCATGACTACTGATGCTCAATCGGCTCCTCGGGTAACAGCTCCTCATAGTCTCTGACCACGCAACGCTGGAGTGGTGGGCGAACGAGCCCGTTGAAAAGGAAAGTTCCGTAGACAAGCAGAACAAAACCAAGAACCTGCAACCACTTAAATGATTCCCATCCTAAGAATAGTGAAACGATCCAAATGAAGAGAGTTCTGCAGGTGTCGATGGTCGAGCGAGCAGTGGCGCTTACAGTTCTGGTGACTGAAAGACCAAAGAAATTGAATCCGCTGTCAGAAGTCAGCATGCGAAACAGTTATGTTTAGGGGAAAGGGGGTTAAGCATACCCAATACTGATCATGATCAGGATACTTGATGTCCTGATATCCGGGTAATGAGAGACCTGTCTCCACCCCTCGACAAGATCAAAGTATCCGTATTTCCCCTTTGCCGTTCTTCCGACCGCCAGATGCATAACCAGCATACCGAGAACCGTGACTGAGAAGCCGAATAGACCTTCCCAACCAACAACCTTCAATGGCTCTAGAGCGTACTTCTCTAGAATGTACTCCTCAAGTACAAATTGGGAAGCAGTGAAGATCTGAGCGCCAGCAATCAAGAAGACGCCAATGATAGCCTGCAGAGCCTCGGGAGTCCTTGCCGTTGTGCTAATAGCAACCATAGCTTCTCTAGCCATCAACATAGCATCTTTGGCAGCCTTATCGTCCTTATACAGTGCTCCAGCAAGACCAACAATAGCAACACCAATCACCACGGTGAAGAGCGCAAACCACTGGAAGAGATGTAACCTTCTTCTTAAGAAGATGACACTGAACAGGCCAACGAAAAGCACCAGCGCTCCTCTTGTCATCTGGTAGATAGACGGTACCACAAACAGCAGTCCGACGTTCATAAGTGTCGTCCCGCAGATATCACAGATAGCTGGCAAGCTGAGCAGTATGACCCTCCAGCCCTTCAACGGCAAACGATCCTCTTTGATCGACATAGCTTTCATAGCGGGGTTTATGGGCGTAGTAGAGTGTACGCTCGCGGCATCGTTGTCAGCTCCATGATCATGCGTATTCACTGGAGCATATCCGTTCTCTTCCGCAATTGTAGTCTTCGAAACGTATCGACGGTAGAGCGAGAATGCACCGACGAAGAGCCACGAGCCCATCTCGCCGATGAACATCTGCATTGTCTGGATGACTGGTTGTTCGAAGTGCTTCCGTTTCTTGGGGTTGGGATTGTCGCAGTCTCGTACACAGATATTGTCCTATAGATCTATTAGAGCTACCCATAGCTACTTCTATCAAGAGATACGTGCCTGGTACTTGGTGAGCAGCGTGTTACAGACGCCAGTCAGCAACATCAAGGCGACCAGCAGTGGGATAAGGAATTTGAACGCCATGTTGGCGATTGCTCGTGCTCTGCACTGACGTTTTAGTGATGTACTGTCCGGAAGAGATGCAAGTCGAGACAGCACAGAGGAGGTGCTGTGATAAAGTGTTCCTTTATCTCGATGTCGAGGTCGAGGCGGTCATGTTGCCTTTGTCCCGGAAGCTAATCAATGCCAAGACGAGATTGCCGAGTCATGTCAGGCTCCACATCCGGTGCCACAAATAACACGAACCTGTGATAGGGAGCTGTTAAAGCAGGCACTAAAGTATGGGGGAGCGGGGAGTACAGTGGCGATGTTGACATCAAATGACATCTGCTCGCTGCTTCATTACTAGAATTTCAAGATTATGAGGAGCCAAATCACATATACCAAGAGTGAGGTAGTGGCTTACAGCAAGACATATTATATTCGAAATCCTATAAAGCTGCGACATGATTCACTCACTGCTATTGTTACTGCCAAAGGCTAATCCAAGCCACGCCATTCCCACATATATACTTTGAACCAACGCTGAACAATCCAAAATGTACAGAAGAGGTATCTCAAAGAAAAATCACAGTCTTCTCACTACTTAACAATCTGGGAAGCACCCTCGCCTATGGAGCTCTCCACCTGAGCAACCTCAGAGTCCTTCTGCTTTCTCTTGAACAGTCCACCCTTTTCTCCCTTATTCTTCTTCTCCTTCGGCTTCTCAGCCTTGATATTGTTGTAGTGAGTGATCCCCAGCTCCCGGTCACGTCTCAGGCGCTCTCGGTCTGCCTCGGAAACAGGAACTCCTTCAATAGCTTTGACATGCTTTCCCTCAATGAAGCTCATGATTCCACCGCATGCAGCCACTATACAGGCAAGGGCGACGAAAAGACCTGTGCTCCAGGATGGCCGGTCATACCTGTTCAATCCCCACATGAAACCAGAGAGCACGGCCTGGAGGAATGTGTTCCAGACCATGGTCCAAATAACAAAGTCCAGCTTCCAAAGGGCGGTAGGTGGCGCTCGGTTACCAGTAAGAGGGGCGTCCGGCACCTTGGAAATAGGGAAGGGAATGCTGCTCTCTGGTGTGTTGGGAAGTTCGGTATCAATTTGTGCTGGACCGAGGGTAATTGGGAGTTCTTGTGAGCCAGCGAGTCTAAACCATCCTCGGTTGATACCAGCCAGTCTGCGGAGACCTACTTCTTTCTTCTGAATGCGGTATTGCATGAGGTAGTAGAGATCACGGAATCTCCATGGGATTGTTCCAAAACCAGTTACGCAGAAAAGGGCGTTGAGGATTTGTGAATCAATTTCAATCCAAATGCGGCGAGGAGAGTTGATATCGTTGCAAGTTGGTTTACACATGGCTGGAGCGGCATTACATAGAAGCAGGAACAGCATTCCGCCCCATGCAACAATGTTAAGACCATAGATAACAACAAGAAATCCAATTGGCGTGATGAAGAAGCCCCATGCTGCCTTCAGAAAGATCGCCGTAGACTCGGTCCACTTGTGTTTTGGAGGAAATTCGTAGCCGTTGTCGAATGGCTCTGTTCTGGACTGAACGGCCTCCTTCGAAGGGACTGACTTGTTGATACTGGTGTCATTACTTCCCCGTTGTTCCAAGGCTTTATCCTCCACCCGCTTTTCTGCCCCATTTGACATCGAAGTGCTCTGGGTTGGAGCGCTGGCCTGATGCTCGGACTCGTCTGCTGCTTCTGGTACAGTCTGCGGGATCACGTCTTGACCGGATGCGTCTCTAGGACTGTCGATGTTGTTCGAGCTCCGTCTCCGTGGCAGACTCTGTCCAGTCTGCGAACTCCCTCGTCTGGTAAGACTTTCGCGTCTCTGTTTCTCGACAATCTGCCCTTCTCCTGACCAGCCTTCACTTCCGTAGCTGCCTCTCCTTATCTCAGATAGTGTTGGAATGGATGATGCGATTTGTCCGCTCGCAATCATAAACCCAGTAGGGGGACTCGATTCTTGAAAGGTCTTCGAAGCGCTTCGTAGGCGACCTTGGAGTGTTGACGTCGAGGATTCGCCTCGGTCGCGAGATTGTTCGATTCCTGCGCTTGGTCGACGAGGAGTATTTGTGGTTGGAGAAGGAGGATTGCTCAGGTCAGGAAAGGGTTCTGGAGCATCAGTCTGCACTGGTGCAGGGTTTGTGGGAGAAGTCATCTTGTTGAGGAAGACGCTTGGTTTCGGTCTGGGCAAGGTTCGCTGGCTGGGCTCAGTCGATGGGGGCGAATGCGTCGTCGACTGCCCAATTGGGATTGTTTAAGATTGAATGCCAAGTTGATTAAATTCCATGCATAGCTAAGGGAAGCTACGTCAGGATCCAGGATAGTCGTGAGATATGAATGGAGGTGACGGCGGAGCGGGAAGAAGAAGAAGAGTAGAAATTATGATTATCCATTAACCTGAGGCGTGACAGATGCGGGCGGCGCAGTGTATTTATCTTGATCTTGCTTCTGGGCTGGGCTGGGCTGGGTCTTCTCCAGACTTGGGGAACTAAAGGAACTAAAAGCTGATGAGTGGACCAGCTCGCAGGGTCTTGCACTAGATTTTTGACGGGTGCTCTGGGCTGGGGATCCGGCACTACCTGATGCCGAAGGACGGGACCTTTCTCTCCTTCAAATGCCCACCAGGCCTGGAACACTACACTGAAAGGAATGTCGACTGATTGAAGCTGGCTCAAAGCTATACCTAGGAAGCAAATCTTCCACAATAAATGTAGGTAGTCGTTGAATATCACTTCATCATACATGCCGTAAGACTCTCGAGAACTTCAACTGCTTCTTGCCATCCGAAATTGTGGTCTTATTAACCTCCCATTTAGACTTTGTTAGTGTTTACTTTTCTCGCGCCGAGATTTCGCGAGTACGACTCCAAAATAATACGACTGATTGCGAAACCGAGCTCTGAATGACTGCAACAGTACAAGTCCCTCTGCAACACCACGGAACCATACATCACCTTCCCAAGCCACCAAAAAGATGGCCCCTTCAGCAATCACAGATGTTCCACCCCCATCCGCCCTCGGCGAAATCCTCCAAGCTTCCAAGCCAAACCTCTCATCCTCACCTCACCCGGCGCATCTCCACAACTTAGCTATCCAAGTCGCCCATGACCTGCAATACCAGCACGACTGGCGCGCCATATCCATACACACGCACTCTCCGCTTACAAATGACCCCCTACCGCGCCCTCTTATATCAGGCCTGCCCCCGAAAAGAGCATACACGCATCCAGATGAGCAAGTCGAGATCCTCAAGGCAGAACACAAGACTGGGGAGCGCATTGAGCAGAGGCCGGAGAGAGAATGGGTTTTGCCTACGCAATTGCAGGAGAAAATGAGCCTGAAGAAATTTGCGTCGGTGTTCGATGCGCTAAGTACGGTGCCGCCTGGTGGTGAGGACAAGGAAGTAGGAGATGGGCCAGAGAAAGAGAAGAATGTGGGTTGGCAGTGGCAGGGGACGAACAGACAGAAGAGGATTCTGCTAGCTACGCTGCATGATGACAGTACCGTTGTCTACTATATCATGCATGATGGGATTGTCAAGCCGAGACAAAATTGAGGAAGGGAGGCTTGGAGAATATACAGAAGCATGAGGGGCAAGAAGCACTTCATCCATATCCAGGACTGCAAAAAGCTTGCAGAAGCTCGAGCTGGTGGCACAGAATCCCACACATGAGGCGAAATTGGTGAGTGGCAGTCGCTACAAACCGAGGCGTCCGCTGATCGGAGCAGAATCCACACCTCTCGAGCATATCGAAGTCTCGCTGGTAATACAGCAGACAAGCAGACCCTTCGTCCTCAAGCCTGGTTGTCGGCATGAGCAGCATCCGAATAGCCAGACACCCTGGAGAAGGCGAAAGATGGAAGTTGTGGCAGATAGCTTGCATCTCCCTCAGATTTACTCGACGAAAACTAGATGCTACGGTCAGAATGAAAAGCCAAGTTGAAAGCACAATTCCTCTCGTGAGAAAGTCAACGCAACGTACTACTTTCTATTCACTTCTTGCGCTTAATTTGCGTCTGTCTCCATCTCTAAGTGCTGTTCCCAAGTTCTTGAAGCGTTTCGGCCTTGCAAGACTCGAAGCCAATCTTAAACTCGGGCAATGATAGCTTCTCGACATTGGATCTCTTGCCATTAGGTATACAAGAGCTACAATAACGCAGTAGGATATTAGAGCTTCTCACGCATTGTAAAAGTTTCGGAATGCGAATTAAAACCCTAAGCCTCTGGATATTCAAGAGAGATGTCAGGAGCAGTAAAAATATCCAAGACCGTCTAACCAGACATAATGTTCAAAGTATTCAGTATCATGCAGAGCATCACCCAGGCCATTATTCCTTCACACATTGCTGAATCTAACATGTACTGCCTCATTGTTGTTGTGTATTCCGATCAATATGAGTCGTCCCGCAGGCATCTTCAGAAACCTTGAGAGGATCATGAAGATCGCGGGGTCGAGATATTACCCCGCGATTCAAAACCGGGCGGAAATAGAAGTATTCGGCAAGGGACTTTGAGTCAACCTGCGAACATCCTGCAGCGTGCTAGGACGTTGAAATTTTTAGGGAAAAGTCCTGAAAGAATCCATCCTACTTCTTTCATGAGAAAGCTTCACATCAACGCCAAGTAGAATTTCATATAGGTGGCTGCCGATCCAGAGCACACTTTTGCCGACTCTCTTCTCATACCACCACTCAAAGATCACAGACTAAGTGGAGGAGGGGGAATAGGCTGAAAAGTTGCGTGTTGAAAGATCTTTTCATTTCGTTACAAAGCAGAGCACTCCGCAAGCAGTGAAACATGTAGCAGATATCACGCCCAATGACCACCCCAGACCAAACTAAGCAGAAACCAAAGTAAAGTCAACCAAAGCAGAGGAGAACAGCCCGTAGAAACACCTTGATCACCTGCTTGTCCGTCCATTCGCATACTCATAAGTCCAGAGTACGAAGTGCTGTGATGCCATGAAGAAACGCCCGCCGCCCACCTGAAATGCAATTTCAACTCCTAGCCTGGATCATCCCATTTTGACGCTCTCCACCATAACCTACCCTAGACCACCATGATAGTAAGATCAGAGCAAGGCAAAGCAGAGTCGAGTTACACCATACCCTCTCTAGGTAACATTGCAGAGCAACTCAGCCTCAAGAATGAACTTGCCCTCCTTGTATTTCTCACTAGCCTCATACGCCTTATCGTACTTCCAGCCAACTGTCTCGCTGCACTGTCTGCACGTAATATCCCGTACGATGTGGCGGCCGGTTGTCATGTTACGCTCGGAGGCATCGCCAGCTACGACGTTGACGACGTTGTTGAAGAGGTAAGCTTTACCGTGTTGACCGCGGAAGTTCTGGAGCAGGGCATTAGCTGAGAGAAGACAGAAACGGAGACAGCGGAGGCGCAAAGAAGCTTGGGTTTCGACATCACTTGAGTTAAGGAGAACATACTCGGCTGATGATATCCTCATGGTTCGAGAGATGTGCCTTGCAGTTCTTGCAGCCGTAGATCTTGTGGCTGTTCAGGTAGACGTTATAGGAGAGGCCCATATTGTCCTGCTTCCTCGCTCTCTTGCTGAACCGCACTTTGGCTGTTCTGTCGTGTCTCGTTCAATCGATGTTGTCCAATCTTCCTTGTTACCCTCGTCTCTCGAATTCCAAACGGTAGCGGCGCAGTAGATGGGCCGACAGATCCCTTTGACTGAAGATCGTTCGAGGTATGCAGGTATTAAGTTGCAGGCTGCAGGTGGCAGATCAAAGAAGTGTCCTCACAGAGTGAATGTACGGTTTGCTCAACTCGAGGTGAGGTGATCGCCTCGAAGTGAAGTGGAGCTAGGCAGCGACAAGAAGCTCAATCGCCTGTCGTCTATTCAGCGTCTCATGAGGGGTTCCTAGGTTGAAAGAGGGAGTTGAAAGGCAGAAGAGTAAGCAGACAAGCAGGTGAGCAGTCCACTGTACTGTAGGTTTTGGGGTGAGGTCTGGGCTGGAGAGTGGCCAGAGGTCATGCGCGATAACCGGGAATTGGGTGGATTACAGCTGATAAGGGAGGGGCACACCTTGGCGTCTAATGTGGAGGAACCTTCGTGTACCTCGCTGACATCAGTACATAAAGTCGGCGCTGATGAAGGACAGCATCAATACCCCGAGAAATTCAATTTTGGCTCCAATGATTTGCACGAGATTCGGGATCATGTTCTATAAGATAATGAAATTTATTTAGTCTCTCGAGTTTATTCCCCCAGCGGTCGATCCTTTAAAGGACAGACAGAGTTCAAAGTAGGTTAAATATAGTCATGCTTTTGATTGAAATATTTCGCTATCAATGACACAGTCTGGTCACAGAACCGCCCACGATATCGGATAGTAAGGCAGGCACGAAATAAACTTAATGCTAGTAAAGATTGTGATGGGATGTATGTTTGATCAATAGCTGCGCAGCAAGCCTTGTCATTTCGTCCGTTCATATAGATCTGAGCTGTCCGTCCCCTCAATTCCTCGGCTTTTCCTAGGCTATCCCTCTACCCAATACCCTATCATGTACAAAGAAAGTCTGTCTTATGTTGTGTCGTGTTAATGTCCGTCCTTCCTGCCCTCGCCAACTATAAAGGGGCAGACCCAGGAGCAGTGAAGCTACCGAATTGCCAAAGAAGCCAAAAAGATCTACCCCAAAAGTTTGCACACCATCTATCCTTGAAGAATGTTTGATGGCGTCAAAGATCTTTACCAAGAGAATGCCTCTTCCACGAAATCGATATTGCTCACATGTTGTCGGGCTCGGACTGCACTTCTCACATCGTCGCTCAATGCACCAGATCCGCAGACTGACACTCCCATAGCACCAACTTGATTCTCGATCTCGAGGTCCATAAGAGTCTCGATATTTGGTCGGCCAGGGAACATCTGGACTGTTGCGGATGGGCTGTGAATCTCCTTGGTCGATCGAGGTCTGGAAATGAACAACATGATGCGGAGGACATCACGGCGTTTGTCCATAGCAAGGATGGAAGTCATCCACGGTCGGATCCATTCGAGATGCTCAGGAGACTGGATGATCCAGACGAGCACAATCTTGCGAGCGGCGACGGAACCATTGGCATAACCGGCTACTAGATTACGGACATGAGGTACTTGATGGGTAATTCCAACACCACCTGCGAATAGCATTACTGTTCCATATGAAGTCATCTGCTACGGTTAGTCGTTGTCAATCATGAGAGGATAGAGCGACTTACCGTATGCTTTCCTCCATACGGCCCCTCGGTGAAACACTTAGTATAGAACTTTCCATCAGGAGATCCTTCGGCCTTCTGGAACAACTTCTGAGTGAAGCCGGTTCTCTGACGAATAACGTAGGACATGGACGTCTTCTTCATAGCTAGGATATCCTGTCGGTTCATTGCCAGCTTCTCACCTTCCAGGTTCTCGGCCTCTTCGGACCACGCAACCGAGAACGGATGCGAGGTAAACAGTCCAACCGATGGCATGTACAGGTAGGCATGTTGGCCGGCCTTGAAGTTCCATGGTCTGGGCATATCGACGGTAACGCGAACGGCATTACCTGGCAGAGCTTCCACGAGGGCCTTGGATCCAGTTCCATTTCTCCATACCAACTTAATTAAACGCATACCACGCTCGGCTGCCCAGATACCAATGACTCCATAAAGTAGGGTGAGTTGCGGAACCTCTGCAAGCTTAAGATGATACCACAATCCGACTATGCTAAGGATGGCCAGAGCGATGTGAAGGTATTTGAAGGTTTCGTAGAATGCGTGTCGGAAAATGGAACTGGCCTGGATGGAAATTGCTATAAAGGCGACAGTAGCCTGAATGATTAGAATCGAGCATAGCAAGTTAGGAGAGAAACTTACAATAAAGCCATAAGTGATGAAAGGAGTTCCAGTGATGGCCGCCTGGATAGCTGCCCAGCCACCTCTTGAATACGAAGACATGGCCCATGCTACCGTGTGGGCAACAGCCTCGAGAACCACAATACGGCCAAACCATCTGTGAAGGAGGTTGAAGGTGTCGAAAGAGATGTTGAGCCAGTTGATGAGGATGTTATTTCGACCAGCCATAATGAATAGAGGAATCTGGAGCAGAAGAGTAAGTATTGCACCTCACGTGATGAGGTGCAACTTACCATGTTGACAACAGAGAGTATACCAGTACGGTTCCTCACTTGCTTGAGTGTGTCGGCATATGCGAGATCCCAATTGATACTGACAACACAGAAAGCGATATTTGTCCCAAAATAACCAATCAGAAATGCGAGCTGAAGACGAGTCGGTAGAGTTCCCATGTTCACGGCCGACGACAGTTGAAATTCCCTATTGTGTCTCTTGCTGAATACTGGGGCGTAGAGAAGATGCTTCTTAAAGCTGGCGAACTTCTCGGAAGGGGCAACGAAGTATGATTGCGTATCGTTGTTGAGTGATGTCAATTGGCGAACATATTTGACCAGTTCTGTGCTCGTCCTCCACATGATCATGGCCACTACTAGAGAACCGCAAATGATGAATAGATAATTGTAGAAGTCCTGGTTCAAAACATTCGCTTTGGCTGCTTCCTTCTTCGCGGCTACTGCCGCGGCACCAGTCGCAGCTGGAGGTGCTGCTCCAGAGACCACCCTCGCCAGCGCCATCATGGCCACGAGGCGGATTGAAGAAGACATGATGTCTTTTTCTTTCGAGTATAAGGTGCAAACAATGGTAAAAGAAATCTTTCCGGAAGAAAAGTCGATATCTTCGGTGACGTTGAATACGAGTGTTGGCGGGGAGGTCCAAGATCCAAGAATGGGTAGCGTCGAAGATCTCAATATGATTTAGGATTGAAGATCGAGGGATAGTCCAGCCTCAAATTCGAGTGAATGAATGTCGTCACAGTATTCCGAAAAATGTCCAGCAGTAAACAGAATATCCGGTGAATGAGAATCTCAAGGAGGTGGTCGGTTTAAGGAATGTGGAACCCAATCGAGTGGTGTTTGTCGTTCGAGTGAAGCGACTGCCTAGACTCCGAGGGATGTTTGAATTGAAGGGCAAGACACTCAATATGGAGCTGTTGTCGAAGAAATCGAGAGTGCCGCCGTCCAAGGCTAGGTCGGAGAAAGATGATCGCGCAAGCACGAGAGGAAAGGAAGAAAAATTGCGTTGCCTAAGTTGAGGCGAACGAGAATCTATGGAAAACAAAAGGGTAGTGAGGAGGAAGAATGGAAGAAGGAAGGGGTAGAAAGTGGTTGGTGGAACGGGACGAGAACTCGTTAAGATCTGCCCCAGACAGGAAGGGGGAGGGAGGGGGGCTGCTGGCGTCTTATCAAAATATGCCCGAACCCTACAGTACTGTACTGTACTGCGAGTCTGCAAGCCACTTCACTTCAACAACCCGGGTGGGAGGAAACAAATCTGAACCGACCCTTGACTTGCAGGAGGTGAAGTGGAGGTAGCAGTGGAACGGGTTGGAGAATAGAGGCCCACCGCGCGGCGTAGAGCTTCCGTTTCCTTCAGATCTCGTCTCGACGTCTCGAGTGAGTCGTGACATTCAAATGAGGTGACCTGTGGAGGAGTCGTCGTCGTCGTCGCCGTTGCAAGGAATCTAGAGGGGCACTTCAAAGGAAGGGCTGCAAATTCACATCCATGACCCTGCGATGGCCTGTCTGCCTTCGTAACTCTTGTAAATTATCAAGGATACGACTGTTGGGTGTTTACAAGCCACAATCCGGCATCATCGAAATCTCCCAATCGACAGGCTCCCGACGCAGGTACAGTGCACTCTGTTCCCTGCCATCCCGCAGCTGTGGGGTCGACGATGAGATGCCCAGCAGGGCTAAGGGGACGGCAGACGGCTAGGCACGCCAGAGTGGGTTGAGGCCGTTTCACCACTGGCATCCCAGTGTCGCCTTGCGCAGGGAGCTATCCCTGACATTAGCGAGCAAGACCATCCCTTCTCTTCCGCTAGACATGTCGGCGCAAGCAATATCAGCGAATCAGGGCCTGATGATTGCTGTGTCTCCTTGCGCCCACAGTAGAGCCACAGCATGCGAGCGTCATCCTGCAGCAGTGATTGGGCAATCGGGTAAACATCTAGGACCTGTATTCGTAGGCAGATAGCTATAACCGACGATTAAGTAGGTTTTGTGTTTGAGCCTAGTTCTACTTCTACTTCTACTTCTACTTCTACAGTAGGTCATGTATCTGCCTACCCTTCGTACGGTCTTCTATATCTTGCCATATCATGGACAGGCGATGACATCTGTTGACAACAAGACGGTCTAGACACTTCATCAACCGCCTCTCCACTTGTCCTTTGACGACAACAACACCCAAAATTCTCTCAATATTCCTTCCAATCTTTCCCGACTTCCCAAGATGATTCCATTGCAGGGTTTCGGATCCTCAACGATCGTCTAACTGGGGAGAGCCTGCTACTCATCGTCCACCTCCGTTCCCCAATTTTACCAGGCGGGTGCCGTACCGTCCTCCATTTACCGACCTGCTCTCGACCTTACAGCACCATCTCTCAGCCCTCTGAATCATCGATGGTCACGGTCTTCTTATGCCACGAGGAGCATCAAACACGCACGCACGCACGCACGCACGCACGCAAGCATGCAGGCAAGCACATCATCATCACAACTCGGTTCGCGCATGGTCCCCCAGGCATCGGATCAGTCTTTCAAAAAAAAAATCGCAACTCCTGCCGAGTACTCGACCCAAACATTGACCCTATTTCCAAGATGTGCTGTATCATCTACAAAACATCGAAAACATACATTTCCGTGCCGCTAATCTACCCAAACACAAAACTGTACATATCACAATCAAGCTTCACCCACCCGCCCACTCTCATTACGGTACCCCCTCCCCACGAAACAGCCCAACCTCGATCCCAGATTTAAAATAAACATCAATCTATTCGAACCCACAAGCCACAACAACCCCTCGCCCAACCCAGTCACTCATGATTCAAGCGAGCGCCTATCCCTTCCTCTCTCCAACTCTCTCCACCGCAATTCAATTTCGCGGACCTGCCAGACAATTTATCTGTGGTGAGGCCCGTGAAAAGGAATCTCCGGTTACTCGTGTTTACTGTACTACTACATAAGCTGGAATGACTGATGGTTGGTTCCCCACAATCATAAACAGGAAACTTTCGCTCCGGTATTTCCAAGACAGCGAGCAAAGAAAAAAGAAAGAAGACCTCGCTTGAAGCTCTCACTTCTCGTAAAAGTGTTTCATTTCGCAAGAAACTTCGAATGTGAGGCAAGACCAGCAGCAATTTCTCACAGCACACAGATCACCACGTCTTGCATGCTGCATGCTGCGGTCTCTTCATCCACAGCATTTCTCGCAGTTACGGATTCGGCGTCCGTTGCTCCGTGTGGACATTTCAGGAAGATTATAAACGTTGTGCAACACTCGTTGGGTAAGGCACGTTCAAAAATAACGCAACATCATCCGTCGAAGAAGTCAATGTGCTCATAATCAAACTCCATTGGCCGTCTTGTGAACCAACATCTTTTGGTGATAGGATATTATGTACAAGTTATAAGAGTAGTGTCGTTTCACTTGGGTCAACTGGGCAGCTTCACCCGAGTTACCAAGGCACGTCACGGTCTCACGATTGAACCTTGGGGATCACAAATCTTTGAAGGAAGAAAAACATGAGATGACATTTGCATACATGCATCCGTCATGCAGGGAGTTGTGCACGACTTGGTCTATGCGCCTATCGGTCCCGATGTCCATAAATAGGGACCGCATTCATGGTGATACAGACATCGTCGCAGAGGCTCGCGACGAAATGCCAGATTGCCTAGCGAAATCGAGAGAAGGGAAGAACAGTCGGTCCTCGGCACCCTCTGCATCTTTTGATCGATGGTCAGACATTTTGTTTCGCTCTCTGGAGGCTGCTGACGTCGGCTTGCGATCCCATCTTTTACTCGGCCCAACCAGATGGACTGGATTGTACTGGATTGTGATCTTGTCAACCAGTAGATGATATGTACGCGTAGATCTCACTCCACAATCGAAACCAAGCATTTTGCGATCGCATTCCCAAGCGCTGGATGTTTCTATAATGACAGCGAATCGAAGACAGATTTAGATGCACAACTCATCTTCACTATCGCTGAGAGGAGTGGTAATCATGGACCTGGACTTTTGCTGGATCGATGGCTTTACCCGACGTGGACGCTGAGAGTTGGATTTGCCTGTGCTTGTAAGATCCATCAAAGCTTGATTGCTATGTGAAGATCCTGAGAGAATGCTTAACTCGTCATCGCTGTCGTCGAACAACTGCCACGATTGACTCGAGCGAAGCGCCCTCCTCCCAAGTCTTGGTGCTCTGTCAATGAACTCGCGATGTCCTGCATACTCGGCACCATCACGCGATCCCACCGACGAAGCCCTACAGACAGATGAGTCTTCGAAGATTTGCCAATCTTGAATGTTGCGAAGTAACTTTCTGTTCAGTCTTGGTACCTTGTCAATCAATGGCCGTTCAGGAGACGCTATGCTTGCCAATGATGTTGTTGAGCCGTGCGAGATGATCGAATCATCTGGGGATGAAACGTCCATCTTGCTGAAATCATCTCCATTTTCATGGTCCGCCTTTTCTGGAGACTTATCCGAGTCATGCTCGTCATCGCTGCTCGTCGGATTTGTTCCCTCGTCGTGGGCAGATTCGTCAATCTCAGATAGAATATCAATAACATCGCTCCCTGAACCGCTGGAAGATTCGTTGAAAGAGTGAAGTCGCACCGAATCGTCAAAATTAGGACTGCTGAACGGTGAAGAATTGATATGCACAACCACGGCTGCGTTACTCTCTAGTTTTCGCAATTTTGGCGGAGGTCGGTATGGAGTGTCGCATTCGGAATCACCAGCAAAAGCTTTTGCAGCAACGACCTTTGTCTTAATTATAGCAGCAGGCGTTGCAGTTACCCACTCGCCAATCCCCTCCTCCCAACGAAAGCCACTCGTATCATCGTCGCAATCCTCCAAGATCGGCTCATGCAGGCTGACTTCCACATCGAGTCTTCTCGCGGAATATTGTTCATCTAAGGTGGCAGCATAATCGATATGACGACGGTCTGGCACTCTCTGGGCAAAGGCAAAAGCGCTGTCGACGATCAATCCTTGGACAAGACTACTGTCATCTTGCTCAGATGCAGCTGCGCCCATAAGGAGGTGCATCTCTTTGAGATGCGCGAGGCCTGGGCTAGAGGATACCCTGCTACAACATCTGGCGACTTGGCAGATGAAATTGACAGCTTGAACGTATGAAGAAGAGGCTGCTGATTTGGCCGTATATCGCAGCCGTGCCAGTAGCAAGTCCATGAACGACGATTCTGAAGCCTCTTGTTTGTCAATGTCACCTTGAACGATCAAATTTGACAATAACAATAAGATCTGCATATCAGCATTACTGCTTTGGGCCAGGCACCCTCCCAAGATGGCGATGATATGCTCATATTGGTTTGGTTGGTTAGCGGAACCACATTCATCCTTTCGTTGGTCTTCCTTGCTTAGTATTAAAATGGAAGACAGTGTAGTAAGCAGACTCGAAAATGTATTCCTGACTGCTTCAGCTACTGCGCCGCTGACAACTGTTGATGGGCTTGTCTCGGCAGAAGAGAGTAGAGAGAGAGCGTTGTCCAGAAAAGCCACGGCATCATCATCGATTTGCCCAGGAGACAGGCGTTGCATGACTTTGGTCCAGGTCGGTCCAAATGCTTTGGTTGCAAGCCATTCGAATGGCAATAATCCACTTGACATGAGACTCGATAGTTCTCTGAACTGGAAGGAGGCGCGGCTAGTAAAGTCGGTGTAATTAGACAGCATCAACAGGGGTCGGCTTGATGTGTCATATAGTGTCCTCGGACTCGGGTAGTGCCTCGAAGCTAGAAGAGCCGAAAGGATGGATTGTGCCTCTTCGAGAGCAAATGCATTTATGCAGAGAGCAATCAGCAAGCCGCAGAAACCATCGTCAAACAAGCCCAAGTGGACAGCATCACGAATGACCTGGATTCCGTGTGACCGAACAATGACTTTCAAACATTTCCAACCTTGTCTGGATGTCCCAAATGACTCCAACTCGTCATATATCTCGGTTGAGATGTCTCTCTGATTGAGCGCTGTTTTGCTACCAGTTGCCTCCATGTGCGCCTCTAGCAGTCCTTCTTGTTCGGTAATGTAGCGCGGCACAGCATGGAGTGCCATTGACAACAAGGACCTGGCTCCTTTTGGTTTCGTCCTTTCCTCAGAACCATCCTTGGTTGTAGCACGCAGCAATGCCTCGAGACCATTATATATGCCTTCATAAGTTGTATATCGTGATGCAGGAGTCTTCTGCCGTAAGTCTCGTAAGGTTTCGGATGGCTGAAATTGGTTCTGTCCGTCGTTGGCCACATAGCGTGTTCTAGGACGCTTGTGACCGCGAAATACTTCTGCTTGTGGAGTATCCTGTGCGAAAATTGGTGGCGGCGGTGGGGGAACATTATCGCCCCGAGCTCGAGCAAGTATGGGCGTTGGAACCATTATCTCTCCAGGGAGCATTGAGCTCCTCTCTTTCCTTGGTGCGGCACCTCGAACGCCTCGTTTTGTAGCTTCTGAGCAACTACCACTTCTTCCTCCTCTGCCAGAATAGGTTTGTCTGATTCGCTTTTTTGATTTGCTCCATTCTGCTTTACCATCTCTCGGACTTTGAGGTACCATTACCCGCACGTTAGCAAAAGTCTCCTTGTCGGTGGACTGGAATCGCAAAATGTCCTTTTTGAGTACGGCAACTCTCGAGGTCAAGGCTCGGAGGAGACGATGACATCGCGAAGCTGTCCATTCCTGCTCCTGGTCCGCATTGAGTAGCCTATTATTTATTGTCGAGTCTCGTCGTCTAACGGGCGTGGAAGTTTGTAAATATCTCGAAAAAGGTACTGCTGGGTCCATACTGGACTTCCTGCCAGAATATAAACAAACTGATGCTTTGACGCGAACAGTGATGACTTACTATTGATTTCCTAGAACAGAATGACGATATCCATAGCAGGTACTGAGTATAGGCAATTGAAAAGCAATGCAAGCTGTAACAAGTCGGATTGTGAAAGAGCAAAGTGATGAAGTCCAAATCTGATTAACCTTGTTTTTGAAAATGATGTCCGCTCAGCAGGTTGTAAACAAACAAACCCACCCTGATTGGTTGCGACGTGGTCGGCAAGGCTGTCGTTTTTCCGAGCTCCGGCCGGAACGACCCGCGTGCATCTCGAATTTTTTTGATCCCTACAAGAATTCGTTTCTCCTGAAAAGCATCTTCTCTTTCCAATCAATCCTCTACCAATTCTTGTATCAACAACAACTGTCTCTCCTTTACCTGCATATATCTGGGTTTTCTTTTGGCATTGCTGCACTGACTGTACTTTATCTTTGAGCTCTTCATCATCATGGCAGAAAACAATGACGCAAAGACAGTACCCTCTGGTAAGTTAATTGATTAGAACAACACCGTATTATGAAGCTTCAAAGTAGTCCTAAGCCTCTCGAACATTTCGAGCTTCCACCTGACTAACCACCTTATCTATTAGAAACTACAGCCGGCTCTGCAGAAAGTTCTAACACCACCACCGAGCTTGAATATGCGACAGCCAATGGAGAGGCTGACGGGGAGGAACAAGTAGAAAGTACGGACCAAAATTATACTATGCAGCAGAGAGCCTGTGCAGGATTGGGAGAAGCTGTGCTGATATGCTCTTAGCCATCTTTCAACTGACTGTCAACCTTCCCCATGAACCCCAAAAAATCCAGATCATGGTATGGCATCCTACAGACGCTTCCTTTCCAGTACTCACAGGAGTAGGTCTCTTCGCAGGAGGCGATTCATGATGTACGTCAATCGGTCATTGAGACACCGGGGACTTTCCAGTACTCCTGTTTCCATCTCGAACACAAGGGGCAACGAATCAACGACTTCATCCAGCTGTCCGAAGTCGATGGTCTAAATTCGGATTCCGAGTTGACTCTAGTCGAAGATCCATACACTGAGAAGGAGGCGAGGTTACATGTTGTTAGAGTACGGGAGCTCATTGGTGCTGCTGGGGATCGAACGGATACTCTGCATGGCGTATTGTCGGGCCTTTCACTTCACGATTCCGTCACGGCCAGCGAGAACTCTGCAGATGGTGCACCTACGCACCCAATGACGGGGTACGATTTTAATGCTCCCGGTGTGCTGTCGAATCTACTGCCCCAAGCCCAAGAGCCTGCTCCTAAGACCATCAAGTCGATATCCGTGTCTCCTTGGAACCCTCCTCCATACCACTTGAGACAGAAGGGTCATCTGCTGTATATTCAGGTGACAACCAATGAGGGAGAGCAGTATCAGATTACATCTCACGTTTCTGGCTTTT
The DNA here is from genome assembly GCA_017365405.1 of Cadophora malorum. NCBI lineage: Eukaryota > Fungi > Ascomycota > Leotiomycetes > Helotiales > Ploettnerulaceae > Cadophora > Cadophora malorum. Next base: position 10,933 of record JAFJYH010000411.1, on the reverse strand, counting down.
TCGTGAATAAGTCCTCAAATGCCAAATTCGATCCCTTTCCGCGAGGCGCTCCTAAAGCTCATGCGGCACACTCGCTGCTGAACTTGCTTTCGGAAATATCCCCAGCCTTCGATGCTTCATTCAAGAAGCTTCAAGAATACAACAACTTGAAAGAACCTCTTGGAACCTTCCAGATAACGAATGCGACTCCTGCAAGTCCCTGGGTGGTGCCAAATTCAACATCGACTCTAGTTGCACACCAGCCAGATATCACCCGGACACAAGAGAGCTACTTGATTTCGGGGATCGAGAACACTGAGACGCTGAGAGATTGGAATGAGGAATTTCAGTCGACAAGAGAGTTGCCGAAGGAGACTGTGCAGGATCGTGTCTTCCGAGAAAGACTGACCTCGAAGCTCTTTGCTGATTATAACGAGGCAGCTGCCAGAGGCGCTATCCTGGTTGCCCGAGGTGAAGTTGCTCCTTTGAACCCTACTGAGGCCAGAGACGCTCAGATATTTGTGTACAACAATGTTTTCTTCTCCTTCGGTGCAGATGGGGTCGGTACTTTTGCGTCTGAGGGCGGGGACGAAGCTGCCAGAGTTGCGACGGGCAAGGACGTCATGGGTGTCCGAATGGTCAACCAACTGGACATTGAAGGACTTTTCACTCCCGGGACAGTTGTCATCGACTACATGGGCAAACGCTTGGTCGGCCAGAGTATTGTTCCAGGCATTTTTAAGCAACGAGATCCTGGAGAGAATCAGATCGATTACGGTGCGGTCGACGGAAAGGAAGTCGTCGCCTCGGACGACCGATTCGTCCCTGTCTTCGAGAAGCTTTCAAAGGCATTGAAGGTTAAGAAACACGCGGTTTGGGACAAGGCAGGTAAGAAGCATGTTCTTGAGGGCAGTGTCGAAACCAAGGGCTTGCTTGGTACGGATGGCCGAAAGTACGTACTTGATTTGTACAGAATCACACCTCTTGATATTTCTTGGATGGAGGAATTCGGCACCGCTCTTGGAAGTCCTGAACATGTGAACGGAGCCAGCAAGAAAGCCTACCCTCACAGAATGACTGTTCTGAGGCCCGAACTTGTTGAGGCTTACTCAAAATCTAAGCTGCGGGAATGGGTGAACGGGGAGTTGGAGAAGAGACGTGCAGCTCAACCTGAAAAGCCGGACGGCAAAGCAACCGAAAGTGGGGCTACTAAGGATTCTACGGAGGATGCTCCCGAGGAAGAGAAGACTGTTACAACAACAGAAGAGACTCCCGACTTTGATAAGGAGCGCATCGATATCTCCAACTTCAGCTTCTCTCTGAATCCTGACGCGTTCAGCGGACAGGTACCAGAGACTGACTCCGATAAGGAAGAATTGGCCAACGATGAGCAGGATGTCAGACTTGCATGCGAGTTCCTCCGCGCAACTGTGCTTCCAGAGTTGATTAGCGATCTCAAGGAGGGCGACGTTGGCTTTCCAATGGATGGTCAATCATTGAGCCGATTGTTGCACAAGAGAGGCATCAACATCAGATATTTGGGTAAGCTTGCTGTGCTCGCTGAGGGCAAGAGACTTGAAAGTCTGCGAGCTCTTACTCTGCAAGAAATGATCTCAAGAGCTTTCAAGCATGTTCTAAGCAAATATCTTCGATACTTGCCTACGCCTCTGACTGCCTCTTGCATTGCTCATCTTCTCAACTGCTTGGTTGGGACTGGTCTTAACGCCAAGCCAAAGGCGGACGTTGACTCGAGCATGGCTGCACTCTACCCAGAGGTTTCACTGGACTTCCAAAATGTGTCTCCCGAGAGCTTGCGACAGGAAATTGAAGGGGAGATTCTGAGACGTTACCAATACGCCATCGAGAGCGCTTGGGCTACCAACATCAAGCCAGTCCAGCTTCTTCGAGAAGTATCGTTGAAACTTGGCTTGCAGCTGGAGTTGAAAGATTATCAATTCACTGCTCAGTCAACCAACGGCACTATCGAGCCTGCTGCCAATGTGCACGCCAAAGACAACGCACCAAACGGTGAGAAGACTAGCAAGAAAAAGAAGAAAGCTCGTGATGGATCTCCGGCTTCCATTGCCTCGGTCAAGGTTTCGACACCTCATACCTTTGTACCAGACGATATCGTCAATATCGTTCCAGTTATCAAGGAGGCATCGCCTCGAAGCTCACTCGCAGAGGAAGCTCTTGAGGCTGGCCGGATATCAATCATGCAGAACCAGAAAAAGCTTGGCCAAGACTTACTTCTTGAGTCTCTTTCTTTACATGAGCAAATATATGGTATCATCCATCCTGAAGTTGCTCGGGTTTACAACACCTTATCGATGCTGTATTACCAATTGGAAGAAAAGGAGGCGGCTGTGGAGCTTGCTCGCAAAGCTGTCATCGTTTCTGAGAGGACACTTGGTATTGACAATGCAGAGACTCTTCTGAGCTATCTCAACCTAGGACTATTTGGTCATGCCAATGGCGACACCAAACAAGCTTTAATCTACATCAAGCACGCCCTGGAGCTCTGGAAAGTCATTTATGGCCCCAACCATCCTGATTCCATCACCACGATCAACAATGCAGCTGTCATGCTCCAACACCTGAAGGAGTACCACGAGTCTCGTCTCTGGTTCGAAGCGTCCTTAGCAGTCTGCGAGTCTGTCTTTGGTAAGGACTCCATCAATGCCGCAACCCTCCTTTTCCAGCTTGCTCAAGCTCTGGCCCTCGACCAAGATCCCAAGGCTGCAGTGAACCGTATGCGTCAATCGTATAACATCTTCCTTACTTCCCTTGGCCCCACAGACAAGAATACCAAGGAAGCAGAAAGCTGGCTCGAGCAGCTGACTCAAAATGCCGTTTCTATCGCCAAACACGAAAAGGACGTTGAGGCTCGCCGTCTTCGTGCCGGTATAACACTTGGTCGAACTCGACCTCAGCCTCAAGTCGGCCAGACAGCCGAAGCTACTTCTGGCCGTGACCCTCGCAAAGGGCTCGATTCTCGTAGCATCGACGAGCTGCTCAAATTCATTGAAGGCGACTCGAAGTCCAGCACACCAAAGAAGCGTCCTGGCCGCAACACCAACCCCAAGCGACGCGGTGGTTCCAGCGCTCCTGTATGATAGAGTCATGAGACATAAATAGCGGATATGGGGATCGAAAATACAAGGGCAGGTCGGCAGGAAGCATTTGGGCGGCGCATAAGCTCTTTCCGGAAGCTTTGTTTGATAGTTTTTACTGTACTGAGTATTGTTTGGCGGTAGTCTGTACTTTATGTGTTCGTTTGTGTGTACACCACAGAGGAACTTGGGCATCCACTCTCACGACTGATGAGCAAGAGTTTGCATACTTGCACTGTAAAATAGGTGCTGCGCTAAGTCATATAGCACAGTTGTAATTAAATAGACATATCCCTCCTCATACTAATTCACTGCTGACGTATTTCTGGACAACTCAATCAACTTTGCATACTGAAAGGTTTTCGCCATCGTAGCTCAACTAAGCGAAAAGATGTCAATACAACATGAGCTGGCTTCATTCCAGCTTGATCTGACTTCCTCTTACTGATGACAGTGTTGTGATAATAAAACTAATGGGCATCAAATTATCATATTGATCAATCCATGCAGGTAGGTATTCGTTCGCCTTCACCTGGTGGTCCTGAGATCAAGGCCCGGCTCCACCAGTGTCCCCTTCGCACGTGAATTCGTATCTGTGCCTTTTCATCATCTGAATACTGCGTACACAACGTGGATTGTGAAATGCCTGCAATCATGAATTAGTAATACTCTGAGCATCATGTCATGTTATCGGGAGAGATTCTTATCTCGATGCTACAAAGCATAGTCATCGCGCGAAGGGAATGGTTAGCACCCTCGGCTCATTGAAGAGAACAGTGGTAGACTAACCTTAGAATACATACCGAAAACATTCCACCAAAAGCACTAGATCTAGGCCCGCACATTTCGAGGCGACTTCGATGACAACACTCAGCTAAAGCGGTCATGTCTCCACACCAATCCCACAGACTTCCAGAATTTGAAAGATACACGCAGGGGAAAAGCCGAAGTCAATATTGTCATCACGTGACCACAAGCGATGTCTCCCCGGGGCTTGGCAGGAGGATGCAGCAGCCCGCAAGGCAGAGCAGGCGTCAGCAAATGCTGAAGACCAGAACATTGAGCAAAATGGAATTAAATATACATGCGCATCATGTCCTTTTCGAAGAGGAGCTAGCCCATGCGGAAACATGTTGTAAGGATACTGAATCTGCATAAAGAGCCTATGACGGTGACTGTTATTGTTGCGAACTAGAACCAATGAAAATCACGCTAATCAGACTAGCTGGAAACCCTCGCTCGCCTCCAGATCAAAATCAATCAATACTCACCACAGAATTTGTCGAAGCCGCCTTGCATCGCGCCATTCCCGGTGAACGCTGCCTCGATACAACAATCCTCAATCACTTCTCCGCCCGCGACTCCTGCGAAGAGTCCTGCACATCTGCGAGCCCTCCTACTCCGGTCCCGGTCTGGTCTGATAAAGTTTGTCATAGGACGATAGCGAGACGACGCGAAGCAAACACCTCGTCGCGGAAATCGCGAACTACGAAGCCGCAAATAAGGACCTCAACATCGACCACAATCACGACCACGGCCTTGAGTGCAGTCTTCATCGGGCGATTGATTGCTATTGTCTGTAGCATACTCATAAATAACCCCGAACTCGCTCGCCCTGCCTATTGAGGTTCGCCCACCCAAGGAATGACACCTTGTCGCAACCTGTTCTCCCGACCCCATTCTGCCTTACAACAAAGACACTGACGTGCCGTGCTACCCCTAGACACTTCTCGAGAAACTCTATCTGCGCAGAAGATCCCACCGACACGATGCCTGTCTCTACGAAACGCTCAGCGCGCGCCCGCAAGGAAGTCAACAAAGATGTCGAGGTTCCCGACTCCTCCCCCTCCCGCCCCGCAAAGCGAAGAAAGAAGGACAAGGTGAGTCGAGCTGACTGCGCATACTCGATGACCATTCTGATGGCTTTGAAGGTCGAAGAAATAGTCGAGGAGCCCGCTCCAGAACCCCAGCAAGAGGAACCAGAGCCGCTTCCTACCAACCGCGCCGACATTCCCATGGACGACGACAAGTTAATCGAGACCGTTATCCCCTTCCTCGCTATGCCTCCTCGATTTGTTCAGGTTGCGAAAGATCACACCAATGACAAGTTCAAGGAAGCTCCAAATCAATCCGTTACTGCTTACGCTAAGCTGGCTGGTAAAGACTGGTCTTTCTATGTAACTGTTGTCAAAGTTACCATCGGTCGGCCACCAGAGGGGGATCCAGCAGCACCATCGGGCGAGAGTGCTGGTCAATCATCCACAGCCCCTCCAAAGGAGAACACTATACACATCGATCTTGGACCGAACAAGGTCGTCTCCCGCTCCCACTCCGAGATATACTACGACAGCGAGACGGAGAGTTGGGTCTTGCTTGTTCAAGGTCGCAACGGTGTCAAGATTGACAATGAAAATTTTCGTAGAGGAGACCGACACATCTTAGTCAACGGAGAAGTCATTGAGATTGGTGGCGTTGAGATGATGTGGGTCATGCCTACACCCAATGGAACACTACAGGTCCACGATAGGTATCTACAGAGAGCCGGTCTGATCCAAGTCGTGGATGATGACAAGACACAAGATGGATCCCACGGTTCATCTACGTCCGGACACCTCCAGATGCCCTTGAATGGCCAGATGCCAATTGCCCCTGCTCCTCCCAACTATCGACGCCCAGGAACTCCCATCAGTGCGAGAAGCAAGGCCCCATACTCATTAGGAAAGTCTCCTGGATATCCTGGCGGAACTATGCTCATGAACTCCGAAGACATCGACTACAGTCTTGATGCGAATGGCCATTTGAAACCCTCGTACAGTTACGCCCAGTTGATAAGCCAGGCAATTCTGCAAGCCGAAGGCGAGAAGCTCACGCTTGCTGGCATCTACAACTATATCACAGATAAGTATGCTTACTATCGCCAGCAGCTTCCTAGTGGATGGCAGGTCAGTTCAGTCATGAAACATCGACATTTATTGGCTTGCTGATTGTTCTGCAGAATTCTATCCGCCACAATCTATCTCTAAACAAAGCCTTCGCTAAGGTGGCTCGCGAAACCGATGAACCTGGCAAGGGTATGAAGTGGCATATTGTACCCGAGATGCGCGATGATATGGCCAGAAGTTGTTTCCGAGGCGGTCGAGGTGGACACCGAGGCTCACCTGGCACTGGTTCACCAGCTGCTTTCGTGGCTCGAATTCCCAAAGATTCAACTCAAAAGTTGAAGCCATCTCCTGCCTCGCCTGGCTTGAGTTCATTCAGGTCAAACGATCCGCAACAAACGCCTGACCGAGGAGGACAATTGTCGCGATCGATGGAGGATGTTCCTGGTGATGGAAGTCCGCTCCCACGCCACAAGAGACAGCAGGGGAATTCGTTTGGTCTTTCTGATGATACTCCTGGATCTCCACCTACTCTTCCGTCTTCTATGGTGCATGAAGAAAGCTCGTTCGTAACCCCCGCTCCTCATCGTGTTCATCCCCGTCTTGCTCCTCCAAGCACAGCTCAACGACCGAGTCAACATATGCCAACCAGTTCTCCAGCTCCCTTTTGGAAATACGCGGACATCGGCAACACGCCAATGAAGGGACCGTCGTTTGACCTGAGTCCTGTCAAAGGCTCAGCTGGCGGTCCCCATCTCCCTCCCAGCAGCAGCCCTGCACCAGTCCGTCGATCATCTGCCGCCAGTCCAACTCGAAACGTTCTACCAGTAAAGCAGGAAGAACCAGAGGAAATCGAGGACGAGGATCAGGGCTTTGATCTCACCAGGTATGTCGTCCGTTTAGAGACTTACGGCGTGCATTCGCTAATCATTCTCACAGAGGCTTTCAGAGTATCGGTTCTTATCATGCTCCTGCTGCTACTGGTGTACCTGTTGCTGGAGCCGGCCAACAATGACTTACTCTTTCTCGCCTAAATCCGTATCTGTCCTATGTGTGCGTGCGTGCTTTTCATTACAAAATTTGGCGTTGTTTTGTCTCCTGGAAACTTCCTGCAGTGGATGGACGTGGGAAGTCCTCATTACAGTCTCTATTCTGCCACAATACTGCATAGCGAAGGTGGTCACCTGACGGTTGTTTCTCACGGCCACAGTTTGTAACAAAAGTTGCATGGAGTAATGGAACTAGTTGTCTTCTGGGGTGGCTGGTGTGGTCGCTTGGGTCAGCTGTACCTGGTGTTTGTAGGTGTAGCAATCGGTCGAACACACTAGTCTATGCACGATGATAAATGATAAATTGCATGGCACGGTCTGAATTTTCCGTATCTTCTGCCCATTTGACAAGATATGCTTGCCAACGGTCATTTCAATATACACTTTTCTGATCTTTCATACCTGCCAAATACCGCCCCCAACAAAGGCCACAACAGTCCTAGAACAGGTGTTAATTGACTGGGTGATGCTGCATCTGCACACATAAGGCATTTCTACAGTTCGATTTGTCCAAGTAGAGCGTCATATGGAAATTGAGTGTGTCACAGTACAGAAAGTTGGTCTGTACCTGGCGCTCGGTTCACTCGTTCCGCAATCGACTCAAGCCCCACGTCCGCGCTCTTGGCGGCTTGATTCTCGAAGCGCCCTTCCCTTCTCTGGCTCTGTAAGTCACATCATTCTTGCATGGTCTCGCGGGCCGGAGAAAAGGCTCTACCGAATCAACTGTGTCTGTTGACCGAGCTCAGCGTTTGGGTTAATGCTTCTCTGAAAAGCCACCAACTAAGCGACTTCCTCCTTGTGGGCAGCGAACGATACCCATACTCTTTTGAATATTCCTTGGTAGTTCCCACACGATCCTGGGCGTATTAGAGTTGTTGAAACACCCTGAATCCTAATTTTGTGACTGTCTATCAAATCTTTAGCCGCCAGAGGTAGAGAAGGCTCGGGCCGCTCCATTTGTTGTTATCTAATTGCCCTGCCGTAAGTCAACGTTTTAGATTCAGGCAGGAATCGACTTGCATTTGCTGAACTCACTACATATGACATAATGCATGTGAGCGCTGCAAGGCTACGCTCATCCTCCCTTCCGCATGCCCTTTCCGTCACGACGGGAGTATTGTTGGAAGTGTTGTGTTCGATGATTTGCCGAGAGGGTTGCCGGGAGCTTCGACTCTGTCCAGAGGCAGGATCTGGGTGGGTCAACACGGCGGCGAGAACAATTCGATGTCGCAGTAAGCATGTGCAAATTAAGGGTTGTTCACATTGAATCGAATAAGACCACATCTGAAGGCTACAACGCAGCAGATCTGAATGACGTGTTGGCCGAATCATTTGGGAAGAAGTAGCCTCGAAACTGCTACACAACTCAACACTCGTTACACAGAGCCGTGGCCAGGCTGTACGTGTCCGAATAAGATCAGTTGTTCATCTAACATAGAAGTAATCGAAATGCTGTGCACCCATATGGAAGTCGCACAAAGTCAAAATTCATCCGCCCCATCAAAATAAACCAGTTCTGCTGGCGATGCAAAAGACAACACAGCCAGGTGAGAGAACGAGATATCTGGTCACCAGTGAGAGTGGTTCTCATGTCAAATTGTCTCCTCCCGGACTGTGACAAGCTTGAATGACCTGTCTTCATGTTATTACCGCTTCAATGTTACAGCTCAGATCCGCGAATTCGATGCTTCAACAGTCATGTACGATTCGCACGGCAAATCCAATCACTCGGTCAGGAGACCACCTTTCAACATGTACTTCGGAACTTTGTCATTCCGCCACACGCCCCCCCTCCTTTACTCCCCGGAAGTCTGGATGAAATGTTGGCGAAAGAGCTCATCTGTGGAGCTGCCTCGATCAAGAATATTGACCTATTCTTAGCCAAAATTTGCCTGGTTAGAGTTGATTGAACACCACACCACGGCTTCTCGTATATCATTCGGCTAGAGGTTGTGAGGGATCGGGATGCCGAAAGCTGAAATTCGGCAGCAACGGGAAGTCATTCCTAGGCTCCACGGCGGTCCAGAAGAAGCTCTAAAGGCCCCAATGGCCAGGCATTTGACGCCGTCCGGGGAGATGATCCGAACACCGAAGATGCGAACAGGACAAGGGCGGAACTCTGAATAGCTGCTTCTACTCGCTGATTGCTGGAACGAGGCAGAAGTTCCTGCACACTACTGCCCCCGAAAGTACTTGCTCGCGGGAAGCAAGCTGTCAAGGCCCGGCGCAGGTCATCTCCTTTGCTTGTCGGCTGAGCTCATGGGAAGAGGTCCGAACCAAGTAAAGCAAGGTACCAACCACAGTCAAGTCTTGCAGGATTTTCATGACCTTCACCTCATGCAGGGTTCCGGTTTGTGTGCGTGATGATACCTCGATATACTAAAGCAAAGATGCTACTGCATTGTGAGCATCGCGGGGTGATCAGTAAAGATGGGATGAAAATTCGGAAAGCCGACGCGTGGAAGTGTCGTGCGGCCACCTGGGCTAGTGATGAATCGGGTCGAACTGTTACACAGGATCTTCCTTTAGATCGATCTTCCAGGTCTTCAGGTACTTACCAGTACCGCCGTGCCCAAGACCAGCAGCTGTTCAACCGCCACAGGCTTACCCCTCATTGTAACACACTCTCGGTAGTCGATTGTCCAGGGTCTTGCCGTCAAAACAAAAGAAATCCTTGGATACCAGAAATGCATGGAATTGGATGCAACGGACCGTTGCACATAAATGGGATGATCAGAGTGTGTGGTCAGTCTACCTTTGACTTTGCCTTTTATACCTTCGCGTCCATTGTAACTGTCCAATAAAAACTATTGCAGGTCTTTGACGGCAATGGAGCAGATGAGAACGAGCGTACGGCCAGCCGCCTTAAGTGCACGGAGGTACGTACAGTACAGAATAATTCATGTCGCATGGCCCTTGTACTGGCTGCATCGATCTGCTGCCGCTGCATGGAGTCCCAACATCGGATTGGCTAAGCAAGCCCAAACAAGCGGCGAATCCGATCAAATCGATTCCCGAGAGAACCGTTGAAGATGACGGGCAGACGAGCGAACGGGAGGAAAGCGACATGGCTGACGACTAGTCGCATCGATTGGTTAAGGCAAGGCGAGGCAAGGCAAAGACAACGAAGGTACTGTACCTACTACCAATTGGCTGTACATGTACATATTGCGGATCCGATGCGCCACTATCTACTCGGATTGGAGGTCACATTTCTCACGTCGACTTTTCGTTTTCGAATGCTCACTCCCTTGTCAAGTGGTCAAGTTGTCAAGTATTCGAATCGGCAGGGAGAGCTAACATCGGTAAGTGGGGTCCGAGTTGTAGAAATTTACGTCAACCGATATGCGCTCTGTGGCCGGGTAATAGAAGTAGCCATCGGCCTCAAGCTCGAAGCATGCGCCAGGCGGTCTGGAGGAGAAAGAGAAGATTACCAAGGTGCCGTGGCGCCCAAGGTTCGACAAAGCCGAGCACACCGTCGGTGCTGTGGCCACTCGATTCAGGATAGCATGGAGCATGCGATGCGATGTGATGTGATGCATTCCGGAACGGCAGCACATGTGGCCGCCCAGCATGTCTTCTATTCTTCATCTCTTTTCCTGGATGCAGGTAGGCCAGGACATACAGTAGGAGGAGGGAAGGATGATAAGGGAGAATGGGAAAGGGTAGGGTAGCGTAGCGTAGCGTAGGTAGGGATGTGTGTGAAGTGTAACGGCGGTTGGTTGCGTACCTACAGATCGCACCAGGATCTGGATAACAGGCATGGCATTGGCAGACGTTTGCCCTTCCATGCGGATGGAGCAAGGGGCCTGGATGGCACAAGCAAAAAGTCTAGCGGGAAGGCAGGCATCTCGACTGGTGGTGTAGCGGCGGTGGAGGTGGAGGAGAGATGAATCGTGGGGGAGGGCTGGGC
>JAFJYH010000410.1:0-35039 GCA_017365405.1 Cadophora malorum | reverse complement strand
GCCGGGGGATGAATATAGGGATGGGGTGAAGGGGGATTGGCCGATGTGTATGTTTTATACTAGGTATGTGATGCTGCGCCTACTTTGTTTGGCTTTTGTAACTCAAAATCTGGACCTTTCCCTGTCTGAAGACTAATATGAGATAGTGGAACGACGGGAATGCCGAAAGGTGTTCCATTCAATGTCGATCGTGGCTTCTATGTGGGTTGTGCCGTAAGCTACCTGGGTGGCTTTCCTTGCTCTTTCAGGCTTACATAGCTTGTGCTGATGTTCATATTAGAGAGCGACTGGATATAGACGAACTGTCGACGGAGATAGATGGTACGACTGTATGCCGATGTATCATGGAACCGGAGGAGTTCAAGCTGTCACCATGCTTATGACAGGAATCACTATTTGTAAGTCCCGAGACAACACACTTCACACGCTGGCATGTCAAAAGATCTCCTGACAACATGCCATACTTTTTGAGATCTTGAGATTATTGAGACAATGACTAACTCCACTTGTACATAGGCATCGGCAAAAAATTCAGCACCTCCAAATTCTGGAGCGAAGTCCATGACTCTCGCGCAACCTGGATAACCTATGTCGGCGAAACCGCACGCTATCTCCTTGCTGCACCACCTTCCCCTCTAGACAGAGATCACAACGTCCGCTGCATGTTCGGCAACGGTCTCCGCCCAGACGTCTGGTTCAAATTCCGAGAGCGATTCGGCGTCCCGGAAGTGACAGAGTTTTTCAACTCCTCAGAAGGCGTGTTCGGTCTCGTAAATTACTGTCGAGGTGACTACCTAGCTACGTGTGTCGGTCACCAAGGTGCGATCATACGCTGGGAAAACCGGAACAAGATCGTGCCTGTGCTTGTTGATCAGGTATCTGGTGCTATAGCAAGGGATGTGAAAACGGGGTTTGCGAAACGACAGCCGTATGAGAAGGGAGGAGAGATTATAGTGGCAGTCACGGATATGAAAGAGTTTGCGGGGTATTACAACAATCCATCTGCTACTCAGAAGAAATTCGAGCGAGACGTCTTCAAGAAAGGAGATCTTTGGTATAGAACAGGCGACGCGTTGAGGAGAACGAGCGATGGGAGATGGTTTTTCATGGATCGACTGGGCGATACATTTAGATGGAAAGGAGAGAACGTGAGTACGGCTGAAGTCGCAGAAGTGCTGGGCCAGTATCCTGGTGTGGTTGAAGCGAATGTATACGGTGTCTCGCTTCCATCACATGATGGAAGGGCGGGCTGTGCAGCCGTTTATATCGATCCAAATATTGCGAAAGATTTTGATTTCGCTGGGTTGCTCAGGTAAGTAATGCTGCGATCCTGTCGCCTAGATGTCAACATTTCGCTTAACGCAAACCAGACATTCGAGAACACACCTCCCGAAATACGCCGTCCCGGTCTTCATACGTGTAGTCAAGGAGATGACGCCGATACACAACAATAAACAGAACAAAGTCCCACTTAGAGAAGAAGGAGTTGATCCCGAGAAAGTAAAGGAGTACGACAAGATATTGTGGATTGATGCGCATGGGAAAGGTCATTCCTACGTTGATTTCCATAGAGATCATTGGGAGGATTTGAAATTGGGCAAGGCGCAATTATGAGATATGAGACACGATCCCCGAATGTCGATATTTCGGAAGATTTAGTCAATGTTGGAATTCTGAACGGGAAGATTCATGCAGGTATGATCAGAGTGAAGCCAAAAATTGCAATGACTATCAGTAGGAGAAATGATACCATGTGAAAAACATGATAATGCTGGTACTTGCAAAGCCCCTGAAGAGATGGGAAGAAAGTGTGTCCGTTAAATCTCGGGCACGAGTCAAGACTATGTAACTTGAATATCTGGCATACATTCATATAACACTAAAGTATAAAGAATCCAAAATTGTAATGGGAAATGACCCTGTGCTTTTTCTCCATATACACATTCATTCATTTCCTCATAACATCCATTTCAGAAAACGCCGTTCCCCGATCCCAAGGCCGAATCAATCTACCCCATACATACAACGAATGAATGAACAGGCGACAAAATGTTACATTACGAAGAGGAGGTTGGTATCTTGAATAGTGGTAATCAGCAACCATTCTAGATCAAGGGTAGAAATCGGATACTTACTCAAGGGATGACTACAACTCAGCTGCGGCTTCTGAGTATACTTGGTAGCGAGCTCGTCACGGATGCTGTTGAGCAGTTGGACGTAGCTCTGCTGTGGATTCTTCTTCATGGCGTTGATGAAGGCCCAGGACATGGCACCAGTAGCTTGTGCGGCAATGGTAGCGTCGGCTCTGTAAGTAACACAGTCAGCAAAGATTCTCTCTGACTTCGAGATACCGACGGAATGGGAATGGTGCTGAAAACAGGAAAGAAGCCCCCGATCCAGCTAGTCCGTCAGGCAGGTCACCCAACGTGACCCGCAGCCCTAAGTCCACGCCTCAGCCGTACTTGGCCAATGGCGTAGCCTTAGGGCTTTCCAAATTATGCTAATTAAGACAAATGCTACAGTAACATTGGCTAGGGGCTTGCCCTGCAGCCAGAGTGGGACGCCGCCCACTATCCAAACGCCCGCTAATCCTCAAGTAACGCCATCCCATGACTTTTCTTTTGACCCCCCATTTGTACAGAAACAGAAATACTCTATATATGGTAAGAAATGAAAGGATATACTGACGATGTCTGATCATCTTTGCTTCCCGACCACATGATAACATCAGCTGGTGATGTTTTTGTGGCCATCGTCTTGTTGTATGCGTCATCTCCAGTGGTGGCCTTCTTGAAGAAGCCCATCAAGTTACTAGCAACACCGCCCATGTTGCCTTGACTGTATGAGGAAATAACACCAAGAAGACCTTGTCCAGCTTCTTTGGCGAGGTTGGGCTCTTTGAGTACACCTTGGGTAGAATAGATGTAGGGAAGGTCGAGCGCTGTTCCAGAATGGCAAGAATCGAATATGGCTGTTAAACGCACACCCGGATGTAATGGAGTTACCATGATCCTGTGCATCTCATCATCCACGATATGCCCAACTTGTCGGAAATCAACTGGGTAGATGACTTCGTCATAACCATCCTCTTCATCACCGTCAAGATCCTTGGTTTGACCACCGTGACCTTCGCCAGATTAGCACAAGAACTATCCTACGGGACAGCAGTACTCACCTGAGTAGTGAAAGAATAGAGAATCGTTCGGCCGAGCATCTTTTACCAGCCAGTGCATTGCTCGCAGGATATTTTGCTTTGTCGGTTGGCTCATCGGGTTTTGCTGGTCGTCGGTAAGAATGACCATGTCATCCCGTTGGTACCCGAAATTCTCGTTTAAGAATGCTGACATGTTTTTCACGTCGTTGATACACCCACGCAATTGTCCTCGCTGCCCAAAATAGTTTATCCCAATAAGCAAAGCTTTCCTCCTTCCTGTACAGGCTGAATATTGGAAGGCATAGCCTTGTGGTGCGCCATTGCCAAAGCTTTGCATAGCTTGCGGGGGAGGGGCTGGTGCCGAGTGGTTTCCATTGACGTAAGCATTCGAGTTTATGGATGGCATACCTGCAGAGTCTCGGTGTCAGCATTGAAAGGAAAGGTTTGCACAGGCATCATACCAGGTCTGCCATATTGATGTTGATTGTTCGGTACGCCATTATATCCGCCGTATTGTTGTGGAGGAGGCTGCCAAGAGCAGAATTAGAACTCGTTCTACTTGGCATTATATGGACAGTCTTACCTGTGAATATCCGTATGGTTGCTGCGGCGGCGGGGCTTGTTGATATCCGTAGTTTTGCTGTGGTGGAGGGGGTCCGTAGTTGTGTTGAGGTCTGCAAATTGTTAGTATACGCGTCTGCAAAGGAAGCCATGATGTTCCTACGGATAGTAGTTTGGCTGGGGTGGGTACTGCTGAGGAGGTGGTCCTCCATATCCTCCGTGGTATCCAGATCCCGGGTATCCTGACATTTCTCAAGTATCAAGTATGAAGGTGTAGATGTATATGCTCTGATGTCGGCTAGACGCCGAGGGCGCTCCGAAGATCTCGAGGTACTGCTCGCGGAGAGAGAAGAGATTGTCTGAATCAAGTGCTGGTCCTGAGACAAGCCTCGTAGATGGGGGAGGAGGGCGATTCTTTATAGAATGAGGCCTTGCAGATGTGTGTATGGTAAGGATGTCTAGCAGCAAGTGGGGATGATGAAATTGGAAGAGAGGTCCGGAAGCTAGAGAAGCTAGGGCAGGGGAGGCAGTGTTGGGTTCGAAGCGCGTGCTGTGTGCTGTAGGGGTGATGTTATCGCGGAGCAGTGCTTCTCTGCTATGTTTTGCGTGTTGCAGTAGTCAATATCGATGCAGCGGGCGGTGAGGGGGGAGCTCTTGGGACAAGACGAGGCGTCGAGGCTTGCCAAAAGAGGTCGGGCTGAAACGCAGAGAGGCAACGACAGGGAGCTAAGCAACGGGGTTGGTGATTGTGCTGTTGTGAGTGGGTCTTTTCTTTTCTGTGGCCGTGGTCGCTGTCGTTGAGTCGTGACGACGTGGAAGGGGTGTGGTGTGGTGAGGTGAGGTGAGGTGAGGATAGTTGTGTGGTGAAGCGTGGGTGTGGCTTTCTGGGAGGAAAGTCGAGCAAGTTAGGATGCTTCGGG
Organism: Cadophora malorum; assembly: GCA_017365405.1. Classification (NCBI taxonomy): domain Eukaryota; kingdom Fungi; phylum Ascomycota; class Leotiomycetes; order Helotiales; family Ploettnerulaceae; genus Cadophora; species Cadophora malorum. Next base: position 30,404 of record JAFJYH010000410.1, on the reverse strand, counting down.
ATCGAAGGAGGGGTTCACTGGAAAATGCGGCATGGACATGGGGCAACGACCAGCAAAGGACAGGCTTCGGTTGGCTCACAGGGCAGCAGCAGCCATGGCGTTGATCGCTAAAGGCTGGTTTTCGCTTGCCCCGGAACTAAACCCGAATCAATAGGTACTGGACTGTACAAGGCAAGTCATCTCAACTCTGCCCTCCCTGCCGCCCTCTTCTCTGCTCTTCTCCTGCCAAAAACAAACTATATACTGCATGATACATCAGTACTCGAATTTGTTGTTATTCGCGAAGTTTTGGGTTCTCGACTCGAACACCATAGCTCATCACTCACACGGCCTTCCAGTACAATATTTCTTCAGTTTCATTCGACAATTCAATCATCATCCAATCCACGCGCTGAAGTCATCCTGTCGGGAGGGTGGCAGGGGAAAAGGGTCCAGAACCTCAGAACCATGCAGACCTCATGCGTGAACCACGTTGGTCGAAGGGGGACCGCTGCTGCTGATCTTCCTCACCAAACAATAAGTCCCTGGCCAACAACCGAGTCGAATCACGAAGGTCACATTCATGGCTCATATTCCTATCTTGCATTCTGCCATTCTCAAAGCGGACCCCCGGTCGAGGAGTTACACTAGGATTACGAAATATCGATGTCCGTCCATCGGTTTTCCGACCCAGTTGACTGGTACCGCCCGCTATGCCACGAGTTCTTTCGTCCGTGCAAGTGCTACTACTCAAGCCACTAATCCAATCATAACTTTCCAGCACTTTCTGGCTCCCTCTTAGAGCTTTCTAGCACCGTGCTATAATGCAATAGCTCCTCGTTCCCACGCCCATCAGGGGATGTGCCAGACTCATGGGACCGGAGCGTGATGAGCTATGGTCATATGGAGTCAATTTACGCGACATCGACATGAGCTGGCATCTGTCTCCAGCTTCGCTCATTCTAGAGAGCTCTTGGTCTTTGGCTATTATGGCATCGACCTGGGACTTGTCCGGGGCTTAGAGCATGCACAAGATACAGCAGCCGTCATCACCCAGTAGCATTTCTTCGAGTACAGAGGTGCAGAAGTGCAAAAGCAATCGGACTCTTGTCATGCGGCTAAAGATTGTGATCTGGCCTGACTCTGGCTCCTCTCCAGCATGAGTTGCAGCATTTCCCTCCCCTGAACAGCCTGTCTGAGCCCTGCAATGTTTCAGAAGAAGGTACGGATCATGGAGAAATACTGTCCGAATTGGAAGGGAATGGCCCGAATGCACGCCTTGCCCTGCCCTGCTGCACTGGATGTCTCTCGTTCCTTAGTCCATACATATGCAGACGAATTGTGAGCAGTGGACTGGCTCCCGAAGCCCCCGGATTCAACCAGTGTGCGACAAATGAGCGTTGTCACAATTAGGGTTTATGACCATGCGATAGGACGATTCAGGAGTGGATAGGAGCAAAATTGATACTTCCAACGGAGCGGCCGAAATAGTCAATTTTGTGGCTTGCGTAGACTGGAACTTCTCTGCGTGGTTGTGCATGTTCGTGCATGGGAGGTGCTTTGGCGAGGAAATGTGATTCGCTGGCCTTGCTTTCGAAATGGGGAGACGAGCCACGATGTGGCAGATTACGCTAGCCCGCATGCAGAACAACAACACCTCCAAGCTTTTTCTTTGCAACGTTACTGGATGACCATCTCATCGAACCACAGGCCTTCCTCACCGCACTATGCACATAGAATCTCATATTTTCATTTTACCGGTCGAATGAGAAGCCTCACAGGAACGGTAAACTCACAGACACCCCAGTTCCCCACGTCTTCACCTGCCGGATAAAAATCGTACGTCACTTTCACTTAAGGTTTTCTGCGGCTTCAACCCTATTTTGGCTCTTCTGCTTACATTTTTCATCTTATTTTCTCAATCTCAAGTAGGGGTACAATAAGCTGCTGCCTGAAATTCTTCATCTGAACATCCGAAGTTCCTTCAAAAGGCCCGAAAAAGTCTTGTGTCGTCCGATATCGCGATGGATACGAAAGCTCTTCTTGTTGAAATCTCACGAAGCTCGATTCTGTTACAACATCAAGTACCATCAAGACTAAGCACCTCCAATTTCCAGCCTCACCCACGATGCATACGAACCAATCGAGGGCATGCCGATCTCTCAGCCATCAACGGAAGCCACATCTTAACCTGGGACACACTACTGTCACATGCTACCTCTACATATCCAGACGCCACATCTACAAGACTACCACTCGGATCCCAATACCTCCAATGGAATAGCTTAGTGTAAGCCCTGGGAACGATGATGATCTGCCGTGACACCATCGTACCTCACTCCTCGTCTCCAGTAAGACGGTGCAGTAATTCTTCACCCATGCCCCTACAGATCTCGTCTTACTGCAGCTGCAGAGTCGCATCTCATCAAACCCACAGATCTCTCACACCGTCATATGCACGGTTATGTGACTTCACGGAGCTTTCTATCATGCATGTGGCTATGCTCTGCCACAGGGTTGCATATCAAAAGCCTCCTTTTGTCTTTCCGACACCATCCGTGCAAAGTATAACGGCCCGTACTTTTTGAAGGCTTGGCCTTCTCTCATCAGCTCTCTCCAGATACGCCATCCCGTCCAAACGAGTGCCAGCTGCATCATACTCTGTGGCTCATGCTACAGTAGCTTGTGGCTCAACTTCTTCATCTCGACAGCACCGCATACTACCTGGCACGAGACCTTCTGTAGCCTTTCAGCCTTGAACATGTTGCGGCTGTAAGCGCAGCCCTGTATCCAAAATAGAGGCCAATGAGTGAGCTCGGAAAGGTGTCAGGTACGATCTGCGCTTTATGCTTAATTGAAGCTGCTACCCCTCATCATTCGTCAACGTGAGCAGGTCAGTGCCAAAGTGCAGAGACCACAAGATCTCTGACTTCTCAAGGCTGTTTGGCTGGAAGCTGTTTGCGCGGATAGCTACGATTCCACTTCTGCTATTCGCGGCTTTGGTGGTAGCTTTATAACTCACAGCAGCAATCATTTGGCTGAACACTGGATATGGACGATTGCACCCAGCTCATCTCAATCCCTATTTCCAGATTCTCGCGATATATGGCACCATAAGTTCATTCCTATTTTCAGTGGCTGCTGATGTCGTAAAAGGCGCCAGCAAGATGATTGTGTCAGACCATGTGTACTACAAGCGCCTCATGAACGAGTATTCAATCAGAGGGATTCAGAGAAGTGGGGCATTAGAAAAAAAAGAAGCGAGCATAGCCGAGTAAACATTGATTGCCTCGAGAGGATCAGGGCTACAAGACCGAAAGTTGAAGAGCCTGCAGCTTAAGCCATCACCATACTTGCTATCCAATCTCTACAGATCTTGCACACTAACAACTGCATCATTGCGTTGCCGGCTTCGCCTTCGCAATCTTAAACCCTCCCTTCACTAATGTCTGAAAGACACCCTTCGGATCGTATTTCCTCGAAAGCGTCTTAAGCTTCTTCACATTGGCAATCCATATCTACCAAGCGGATCCTGGAAATCTCCAGCATAGTTCAAGTAGATGAAGGGATTTTCTGCCCCAAATTCGATGGACTTGGCTTTGATCTCCTTGGTTACGGAGTAAGCAGCTGCGTTCAGCACTTTGTCGCCTTTGGCGTCGGTCCAGGAGACGAAGAAGAGAAACACTGCGAGGGTAGTCAGAACTCAAGGTAACCTGGGTGGGGACAGGCAGGAGTAATGTACTGATTCTATTGTCTTTGTTGCGGTCGACTCCGAGGATATTACCTCCTGTTGCGACAGAGACATCGCTTACGATGCGGCGGATAGGCTACAGAAGTTGATCAGTATTTCCTCTATCATTTTAATCTGAGTTTCAGCGGTTGCTAGCTGAAGGGAACGAACGCTGTCTGTTATCAAGACATATTCTGCTGACCTGGAAGAGGAGCGACCAAATCAAGCCAGAGACGTATCTAGGAATTCCTCCAGGTAGGAATTCGATAAGTGTACCGCAGACTTCTACGTTGCAGCATCATTTGCAAGACTGACAGTCAAGAACATGTTTCTGTCATCTTCAGTACATTCTCAGCAATTAACCAGGGTCATACAGAAGCTCACCTGGCTTTTTAACTAGCAGAAGGAAGCTCCTCAGTCAGCCCTGAAAGCGAAGAGACCTTAGTAGTATCAGCAACAGCGACCACATCTGGAGTAGCATCAAACTCTGCAAAATCGATCTTGGGATATTCTTACAGGTTAGCATCTCCAGACGCACCTGATATCTATTGGAATCAGTCTGCCTCCTTAACGGAACCAATCCCCAACATTCCGCATAGCTCCAAATGGTAGTTGGAAACTTCTACGGTGCAGCCCTCGCATTCGCCAAGATTTCCGTACTATTCTTCTACTTGCAAGTCTTCGAGAAACCCTCTTTCAAGATCTTGGTATACCCCACAGCTGGCTTTGTGGGCTGCTATGCAATAGCAGGGGTTCTCATCATAGTATTCTCCTGTAATCCAGTGGCAGCAAGCTGGGACTTGAAACTAGCCGCTTTGCCCACGCAGTTTGCGTCAATCGACCAGCGGCATATCTTGCGCAGGCCGCGTTCAATATCAGTTCAGACACTTTTGTTGCTACCATTGTACGAGATCTGGAAGCTGCAGATGCGGTTGAGGCAACGGTTGACTCTGATGGCTATCTTTGGAGTTGGATTTGCGTCAGTGGCTTCGATACAGGAAGATTGTGGAGCAAGAGACTGACTTTCCAACAGGGTCTGTATAATCTCTATCATTCGATTAAAGTCAGTAGCACATCTCTTGAGCTCTGCAGACTTGACTTGTAAGCTATGTTCTGACTCTTATCCTTTTTCATTCTCGAGCTGATAAAGGTTAGGGGACACAACGGATGTTCTGATATGGTTAACAATCGAAGCTCACGCCACGAACCTCTGCGCATGCAGTCCGACGCTAAAGCCTTTCTTCACAAGATTCCTCCCGAACATCTTCAGCTCTGTAAAGTCCACTCGCGGTGCCACGGGTCCGTATGCAATAACATCTTTAGGCAGACCCCGTACACATACCGGAATATGTGAACTTGGCTTGAAGAGAACGAGGGGAGAGACATGAACAGAGAGCGAAACCACTACCACCGTTGAACGGAGGCGGTCCAAGAATGGGATCACTACAGATAGCGAAGAGGATATCCTGGTGAAGTCCGGTGATGATGTCTATATTACTAGAACTGTGGAAATCCAGTCGGTAAGCCGAAGAGAAGAATGAAGCCAAGGGGAAGCTGTCAATACGGGATTAGGCGTGTTTTTCCTCGACTGTCATCATATGAGAATATCGGAAGGAAAAAAATACAACCTTTAACTTCAAAAGTTGCTCTGGTAATAGACATTCTGATTGTGACTTGGACGAATACCTTACAGTAATACACAATATCCACCCTAGTCTACTAAGGCCGCAGTCTCGGCAAGTGAGGTAAACAAGACATAAACGACGCCCCTAAACGCTCATCCAATGCATGTGATCCATGCCGCCAGCTACTCCAACGCCGAAACTCAAACCCTCAGGCGCAAAACAAAATGCTTATCGAATACTGGTGACAATATCAATATCAATGAAAAAAAAAAATAGTCATCAATCATCCATCCCAGCACACCTTTTCTCTCTCTCCAGCCACCAATCTACACGTAAGCTGATCGTGGACCACTGTGACCACCAGAAGTAACCTTCCTCTTCGTGCCCGCCGAGGCATTCGATACAGCAGCATCCGCCTTTTGCTGCTGTAAAAGCTGCATCTTCTGCTGTTCAATCTTGGCTTCGATACGCTCCTGGATCTTGCGCGACTCTGCCCATTTAGCAGCACCCATCTTCATGCGAACTGTGGCGCGGATGGCGATTGCGACAAGGCGGATGGTAGGCTTGTTCTTTTCGCGGGGAGGGGGGCGAGGTACGCCGGCAGATTCGAGGATGCGGATGTCGGCTTCGTTGCTGGAGGGAGGGATTGTCAGTATGTGTTCTTTCGAAAGGGAAGTGATGTAACTTACCAAGCTCTGAACAGCTCAATTTGCAAGGCCATGTATTTCTTCGCGTACGCAGCATCATCGCGGAAATTCTCCTCTCGCTGGCACTTAGCTCGCAACCACTCGAGTTGCATGGCTCTGCCTCTCATTTCCTTGACGTGCATCTTCTCACGTTCTTCCATAGCTTGCTTGAGAGCTTGAAGCTGTTCGGAGTCATCGTTGACCGAGAGAGACATGTTCGCGAATCTGACACCGCGGGTGAGGTTCTTCTTCTCTGTAGCCCAGAGCTGTCTCTCCATGCCCCAGTGTCTCTCCTCTGCGTCCCAGTGTTTCTTCTCGGCGTCCCAATGCTTCTTCTCGGCGTCCCAATGGCTCATTTCAGCTTCCCAAGTCTTGATCTGAGTGTCCCAAGTCTTCTTCTCGGCAGTCCATTTATCCTTGGCCTTCTTGTACTTGCGTTCAAGATTCTCAAGCTGCTCGTGAAGAGAAGTGGCCTCGGATCGATGCAAAGCACGTTCATCTCTGACGCGCTTCAGCTGGGAACGAAGTTCTTGTTCGGCCGACGTGATGGCGGCGATTTTGTGGTCGCGCTCCTGAACTACGATTTCGAGGGACTCGGCTTGCAGTTGAGTCTCACGTAGCATCTCATGAAGATCCCGGCGCTCAGCAACGATACTGCGGTCCTCGCCAACGTTCTGACGTTCTTGTTGTAGTGCCTTCTCCAGGCGGTCGATTTTGCTGCGAAGTCGAGTGACAGTTGCTTCAGAAGTAGCATTCTTTGCTTCCAGCTCTTCTCTCGCAAGCTCGGCTTCATCCAAGGCACGTTCCAACTCATCCTTTTCTGACTCCCAAGAAGCTTGCTGAGCCTGAATATCAATGTTGAGAGCTGTGATCTTCTTGCCTGCCTCCTTCTCAGCATCCTTTAGCTGCGTGCGGACTTCTTTGAGAGTCTGATGTGCTGTAGCAAGCTGAGCACGGATCTCAACGACCTCAGACTTACGTGCAGAGCTGTTGATGGATGACCGGGGCGATGAAGACACGAAACGAGAAATTTCAGTCTCGTGAACCTTGCGTTCAAGCTCCGTGATCTGGAGTTTGAGGGTCCGTACAACATCCTTTTGGGCAGCTTCGCGTTGTAGGAGTTCAGTCTCTTTTTGGCGCGCTGATGAAAGATCATGGCGAATGATGGAAAGCTCATGTGCCGCATCAGTCTGACCATCAGCAGAGGCAAGCTGCGACTCCAGCTCTTGAACACGAGCCTCAAGCTTCTGAATAGTCTTCTTAGCTGCTGCCAGCTCCTTCTTCTCAGACGAACCCCTTAAGATCCTCTGGAGGTCACCGATCTCCGCGTTCAAACGCCCTTCCTCAGCGCTAGCTCTGTCGATCTCTTGCTGAAGTTCTGTTTCGACAGCTTGCTGCTGTGCCAGGGCAAGTCTATTCTCTTCCCGAAGTCGTCTGATTTCACCGTCAAGTTTCATTTTCGAGGTGCGAAGATCCACTCTCTCCTGATCCAGGCGGAAGGTATCCTCCTCTCGCCTCTGGAGTGACCTTAGCTGGCTTTGGAACTCGTCACGCTCTGCCTCCGCATCGGCCTTGGAAATACGCAACGAGTTCATTTCAAGCTGAAGGCTCGAAACTTGATCCTGGAGGCTCTGCTTATCTTGTCTAACCGCAGCGAGTTGAGCCTCGAGGTCCCTCAGTCTAGAATTCAGCTGCTGCTTACTTCCTTCACCGGCTTGCAAGTCACCCTGGAAAGCCTCGATCTCAGCGCGTGCACTAGCAGCTGTTAATTCTGCCTTTGTAAGATCCTGCTTCAAGGAATGTAGTTGTCGTCGAAGGCTCTCCGACTCCTGTCTGGCAGCCGAGATGTCCTGGTTGGCTTGGTCGCTCTCATCGTCTAGACTCGTTTGAAGGATCTCAACTTCATCCTCAAGACCTTCTACCTTTTCAGCAAGCACCTTCTGTTCTCGCTGACTGATTCGGAGCTGCTCGCGAAGGCTCATCATCTCTTCCTTGTTCCGTTCAAGATTACTGAGTTGCCTGTCCACATCGTCCTTCAGCTCTTGAATTTGACGATTGAGAAGAGATTCCTGGTTGGCGTGCCTGTCCTTCTCGCTTTCAAGGGCTTGCTTAAGCTTGGATTCCTTGGTGGAAAGTGTCCCTTCAGCCTCCTGTAGTCGGTCGATAGTCCTTTGTAAGCCTGCAGCCTTCTCTTCGGCCATCTCTTTTTCTGACTCCAGACCTCTACGCTCGCTAGCCCATACTTCATATTGATCATCTGCATCGCGTTGTTGCTCTCTCTGCATAGCTTGAAGGGTTTCAATCTCATCATTGAGACGATTGATCTCCTTGACGTATTGATCCCGGACTTCACGTTCGTTATTGAGAGATATCGTCTTCTCATGTTCCAGCTTATCTTCGAGATCCTCAATAGTCTTTTGAGATCTTGCGAGGTCTCTTTGAAGGCTGGCGGATTCAGTCGTGAGAGCATCGTGGCGAATTTGAAGGAGGTTCTTCTCGTCAGACACTTGGTGAAGTTCGTTCTGGATGGCTTCGACTTGTTTCAAGAACGATTCTCGATCCTGCGTGGACGATTTGTTTTCGTTCTGGATCAATTCGATGCGCTTCATAAGAGACTCGCGCTCCCGGGTTGAAGATTGGTTCTCGGTTTGCAGAGTCTGGACACGCTGTAAGAGAGACTCGCGCTCCCGGGAGAAAGATTGGGTTTCGCTCTGGAGAATTTCAATCTTATCCTTCAACTTTTGCTCCTTGACTTCGCTATCCTGATTGAGATCCTCGAGCTTCTCCTTAAGCTTCTTGATGTCTCGAACCTTGTCCGCATGATCGTCCTCAAGAGTTGTATATTTCTCCCTTAGACCTTCTAATTCATCCTGCAGTCGATTGGCCTTCTCCTCGATTTGACGACTTCGGCCTTTGGTAGTCATGGATTTGTTCGCGATCTCTTCCTGCAACTCTCCAAGGTCTGCTTCAGCACGTTCCTTCTCCCTAATCGCATCCTTTCTCTCCTCTTTAGCATCTTCAGCTTCCTCCTCGAGACGCTTCAGATCATTTTCCAGATCCTCCTTGACATCGGCCGCCTCCTCTTTGGTACGCTTCAACGCCCGCTCCAGCTCCTCAATGGTTTCCTTGGCTTCATCAAGTTCCTCGCTGAATTGTGCGTTCTCTTCTAATTCTACGACTCGGCGTTGAGCGTCCTTCATGGCATTTTGAAGTTCTGAAATGGTGTTGTCGCGCTTTTCGATATCGTCCTTGAGGTTTTCGAGCTCGTCGTCCTTGTTGTCGAGTAGACGATCTTTCTCCCTCAAATCAGCTTTAAGGCCGTCCACTTCGTCGTCTTTGCCGTCGAGCAGGCGATCCTTCTCTCTCAAATCGGCTTTGAGATCGTCGACCTCATCTTGCAGATTCTCGAATTGGACTCCTTGACTCCTGTAGCGACTGAGTTCCGCCTCGCGCTCCTCTAACGTCTCGCGCATTCGATCCAATTCCTTTTGCTGATCCTGATCTGCATGTTTCCGCCGAACTTTCTCCTGCATCTCCAAGAACTGTTGTCGGTATGTTTCCACGTCTTTCTCTGCGCTGGCAAGAGTTTTGCGATATCTGAGGAGCTCCTTCTGCATTGTGACCTTGTCCACCTTCAGCTCGGTATTTTCCTTCAGAGCTGCTTCGCTGAATCCGGGTCCCGCCTTTCGTAAAGCTTCTTCCAAGAAATGTATCTTCAACTTCAACCCAAAGTTTTCCTTCTCAATCTTGTCGATAACATTCTCCTGCTCTCGTAGTGATAATTGGTTACCGTCTTGTAGAACGCCTGGACCTTCGTTGCGGCGAGGGAGTAGTGCCATAGGTGTGGAGGCGGCACTGCTGCTATCGATTTGTGGCATTGGTGTGCTCGCCATGTATGAGCCATTTCGAGAGTCGCCGAATACTGAGCTGCCGTGAGGGAGAGGACTCAGATCTTCAGGTATGTTGCTCAAGCCCCCGGGCTTGAGAAATGCTGGCGTCGCAGGGACATTCTCTTTTCCAATCCGAAGCGCGCTGTTTCTCGTAGCACTCTTGAGTAAGGGCGTAAATTCTCCGCCGCCGAGTCCTGCAGGAAGATTTCGTCTGTCACCAAGGGTCGCGCGACTTCGAGGTGTCTTGAGGTTGATCGCGCCGCGTCGGCCATTCTGGAGTTGTTGTACAAGGTTATTGTTGTCTTTCGAGGGTGATTGGAAGGATTGCTCCTGTGATATATCGAAGTCTAGCTGTTGTGTAGAGAGATAAGTCGCATCTCCAAGATTCGTTCGGGGAGTGTCGAGACCCCCAATTCCAGCCTGCACCATACTGGAAATGGGTGGAGCCTGCACAGCTCGATGAAGAAGCGAAAGAGAAAATTATCAATATCGCGAGTATGCCAAAATCCTAGTCGTAGCCATGAACTCCAAGCAAATGCGCGGTCGGTCGGTGGGATGTTGAGGTTCGTTTTTGGCGTGGACGCGACTTCTTCAATGTTTACACCACTTCCAGAACAAGACTAGCGGCCAAGCCCAGCACATGGCCCGAGCTTCCCGCAACGCCACATCTAGAAAATCCAAACATCCCATTCAGCCTCGTTCTCCGAGTACCGTGACAATATCGTTCATTCGGCGCCATTATGGACTTCCCACAAGATGATTTCAAGGGCTTCGGAGGGGGCTTTGAAGGGTTTCCAAAGAGGTTACCTGAAGACTGCGTCGAGTATTCGCTTTTCATCATTGATTCTAGACTCAAGTCACAGAAGGAGCTACTTGGAAAACTGGAAGAAGTTCGGAAGGAGTCCCTCAAGTTAGTGGAGAGTCTATTGAATGAGTACATATGGCAACGAGAGTCATTCAAGTTGGAGCTGGAGAGTGGTAAAGGTTTGTTGTCGACCCATGATCTCGAATTACTACTATTAAACTGTTTTTAGGACTTATGTACCTTCATGGTCTTACAAATTATGGCGATTCCGTCGAGGACGAATGGCTTATTGTATATATCCTCAAAGAATTAAGCACGAAGTTTCCCAGTCTATGGATCAAAGTTGTAGACACCGACGGCGAATTCTTGTTAATCGAAGCCGCCAATGCTTTACCTCGTTGGTTGAATCCGGAAATCGCTGATAATCGGGCAAGTAAAATTCTTTGCCCAGAATTCGAGAACGTATTCTAATATGTTGCAGGTATGGATCAATAATAATAGACTCCGTATCATTCCCCTGAGTGCAGCTCCTGCATCGCCAACGGCAAAGGCTACTGCGCCCGTATCCAGACCTCTCTCCGTTGAAGAAGCCAACCAAACAATCGCTTCCACACCTCAGATCCTCATAAATTCTCCTTTACTTGAAGAGGAAGCATTTTATCGACTCAGGAATTACCCGTCTCAGATAAGCGCATCCCTGCACCACTCGCCAATCACGATTCCGAGGAAGCTGGCCTACCTTATACACGATCGGCCTGCATCCATAGCCCCAGCAGTAGAGGCTTTCTATCTACGCGATCCAGTTGCATTGAAACCTCTACAAAGTAACTCCTCGAACCTGATCTTTCCTCCTACGGATCTTGTGACGGTGTCAACTCGGTTCACAAAAGTTCTCTATGCCCAGCTCAAATCGCAGCAGTTCACGGCTCCAGAATCATGGAGAGACATCCTGGCTAAATCGGGAAAGCACGCGCCTTCTGATCATATCGGTGTCAAGAAACACGCACAACTCGAACTGGGTATGAAAGTCACCTCTGGCTTTGAAATGCTACTTACCGATCCCAAGAACGGAGACAATCGATTGGTCCGAGAACTGAAAATCCTCATCGACGACTTGGAAACTGACGATGATGTTGTGTTACCCACGGATGACGAAATCTCCAAGTGGAAGGATGTGAAGCGAGAAGATGACGAGACTTGGCTAGACATCAACTTTGAGGATTTTGAGAGGGAGTTGGAAGGAAAGAATAAGGGCGATAAGAAGCAGGCGGCTCCTGGGGTGTTCGGACCAGAATCACCGCCAGGTTTCGGCGATGCCAAGACACAAGCAGACCTGAAGAAGATGGTTGAGCGATTCGAAGCATTTCTGAACGACGATGAGGCAGGTATCGATGGTGCTGAGATGGACGATATGGATATTGACGATGACGACGACGACGAAGATGATGATGACAGCGAGGATGAAGACAAAGACGTTAGCTTTGATGAAAAAGAATTTGCGAAAATGATGAGGGAGATGATGGGTATGCCGTCTGAGGAGGACGAAGAGACAGGCGCGAAATCGTCGAAACCTGTGAAAACCCAAATGGGTGGCAACAGGATACAAGAGCTTGATAGCAGTGACGAGGAAGACGAGGAAAATGAAGCCACCGAGCTGAAGAAAGTGATGGACCAGATGGAGGCTGAGCTGAATGAAGCTGGTGCACTCAACCTAGATCCCACGCCCAGCAAGCTTGCGGCTCTCAAGGGAAATTCGAAGGCTGGGAGGGAGAAGGCGCAGGCACGAGGCGAAGACACGGACGATGATGAGAGCGACGGCGAGATCGACATTGATTTCAACTTGGCCAAGAACCTACTCGAAAGCTTCAAAAGCCAGGCAGGCATGGCGGGTCCTGGAGGGAACCTCATGGGAATGATGGGCATGCAATTACCTCGCGATGAAGACGACGCGATACCAAGACAGAAGAAGAATTGAATTGAAGCGATGGTCATTGACTTCGTTAAATGTTCCTCGGGTATCATCTACGCTACAACCATCCATGCCACCAATGCCCAAAAAACGCCAATGCTAGTATGCTGCAGACCTTCTCTCCTCTTCTTGTCTATTCCTCATTAAGCTTCTGTCTTTTCGCGATACTCATGATATCCACCGACATGCTCCGTACCCGTTTGATCGCTTCGTCTTCGTCGTTAAATAGTTCGTCAAGCACTTTCAGTGCACTCGTTAATTTCCTCCTGCCTTCCAGCTCTCTCTTGCTACTGTCGCTCTGCGGCCTGTAGTACTCCGTCACGATGGCTACCACGGCTCTATAGCACTGGTAGAGCAGCAACCTGCCCTCTTTATTCTCTTCATCTTCGATGACTTCGTCTCCTCCTTCGACCCAACCTTCCAAGAATTCCTTGCTGGGACTGTCGAAGCAGCTCGATATCAAAGGATCCCCGAAAACACCCTGGCTCCAGTTTCGAAGTCCAGTCAGTTCGACGTCTTCAACTGGCTCGCCTGACTCATCCTCTTCGACAGTCATTTCAACCATCACATTCGTGTCCTGGTTGACATTGATGATCGCCAACCTAGGCGATTTCACTGCGTCCAATCTCCACGACAGCCGTCTGAAGTGAGCACGAATTGTTTCGTACGGCAACAGAACAGACATATCTTCTCCATCCCTCAAGACAGCCTCGAGCAGCGTCCTGAAAGCTTCTGACCAAGTCTCGGAGCCCACGAGCTTCGGTGCCGTCGACGACAGCGTGTTGCTTGACGGGTCAGGAAGTACCCGATTCGCCATCCCAAAGGTACCGCAAGGTGATTTTCTGGAAGCAAGTGCTCGAGCGAATGAGCCGACTTGTTTGTCGACTGAACGGCGACTGGCAAGGCTCAGTGGTGGAGATAGCATCGAGATGGGTGTACCTCTCGTTGGTTCGAGAATGCTGTACGGATATGGCGTCTCTCTATTATTCGAAGAGTGCTTGAGAATTTTCGGGACCAGCCCTTCCAACTCCATTTCTTCTGAACGTGAATCTCCGTCATCGCTGCGAGGAGAAGCTCTTGATGATGCAGGCGATGTCGATCGTCTGCTCGTGGATGATTCGGCAAGGAAATAAATAATACTCGCTTCGGACGCCATGATTGTAGCCTCGTGTCTCAACAAACGGACCGAGAGTCTAGGAGTGATAGAGAGCAGCAGCGGACGACCATCTGTCATCTTGAGGATATATAGTCTCGGCAGCTGCGTTGACTTGATCTCCTTGACTGTTCCGAGAACTGAGCCAGGAACGACATGACTTGCAATTTCCTTCAGGCGCTGGATGGGCAGGGTGTACATCAAGGGCATCCGGCGTTGGGACTGCGAGTGGGAATACGACTGTAGTAAGGGCGAATGGGAAAGAGAATGGGAATGGGAATGGCGGGGCGGTAAGACTGATACTCGTGCTCCTGCTCTCGGAGACGGGGACGACATGGCCATCGTAAGGCGGCAGCGCGACCGGTGCTCCCGTATAGCTGGCATGTAATGCAATGTGAGTATTATATCCCTTGCCTCCCTTTCTCGGCACTGTTTTCTGTTGGAAGCGTCGTACGCCTGATAAGAAGAAGAACCGAGCGGATGGGTTGAGTGGACGAATGAACGAAACCCAACGGCTTGGGTCTGGCGGTAGCGAACTAGAACCCAGGAAAAATCCAACAATCAGGCAAGCCTGCTCAATAATGTCAGGACCTCGGAGGCGGGAAGCAAGTGTGGGTTTGTGGAAACGGGAAGGCTTGGATTAGGGGTGGGAGATCCGATCCCGTTTGTCTGGGTCTGGGTCCGGTCCTAGTCCCTGCCGTTTGATGCTCGTAAATTGACGAATGTATGTATGTGCGTTGCATCAAACAAATGTAGCCATTAAAATCGGCGGTAGTTGTCGTAATCCGGTATCTGGTAATAAGAGCGCCCGCGTATATCAGAATGCCGTTATGTTATGCTGTGTAATGTGATGTGATGTGAATGCTCAATGCAAGGCCGCCCCCAAGAAAATGAAGTTGCAAATTGGGCAAGAGAATCGTGCAGCCTGGCCGGAAATTAAGATTTGTATGTTGGCGCAGTGGGCAGTTTGGAGGTGGTAATGCATATATATGTGATACTCGCAGAGTTCAGAGTTTGTCTCCGGTTGCAGGAGACCAGTGGCCAAATGTCACTGTCAAAGACTCAGACTCAAGGGCTGTGTAGGTGAAATGCAAGACTCGACGTCATGTCTTTTAAATTTCGCTATGAAAACAGAACGATTGGTAGGAATAGACGAATTCGTGCATTGCATTGCATTGTACGGACGATGCAGAGGTGCAGAAGATATGTGCATTAGCCAGCTTTCGCAGATGTAAGTGAGGCGTAGGTACAGCGATTGGTGATTGTGTTGTAATTATGATAGGGTTTCGAGACACCTTTAGAGGGTCCCCTTCCCCAAGTAAAACACCCAGGCGCTTGTCCTGTCGAATGCCTATCGAGATTCCATATGCACTTCCCACGTTGTGGATTTGAAATACGATCACCTGAACCAAATCATATAGATATCGACCAGGGTAAGCGAAAGATCTCATACCGACAATTGAAAGAAGCCTATCAAATCACTCCGTACGCTTCTTTGTTTTGGCTATCATATGTAGACGCCCGTGAGCGGGAATCTGGTTCACTTTCACGTTCCGGACTTGACAAAGTCCATGACCGAGTTGCATGGCCACGCGCAGTGCAAATCAAATCAAATCAATTCGTACGAGACAGGGCTGGCTCAAAATATTCGAGATCTCGTTAAAATTCGTCACTGCAAAATCCCCTATTGGCTGGAAACAAGCGAAGATGCATACAATGATGCAGCGTACATATGCGGCCGCTCATGCACATGCAGACGCAAGGAGAGCAGCAGTCGAAAAAGTTACGCGGTCTTGCATGTTCGTTGGTTTGGTGTCAGGGGCGATATCGAAGGGCGGTTGTGTCAGTTAGCGAAAAGTGATGTGAGTGGGTGGCTTGCGTCGGATTAGACGAGGTCGGTGAGAGGTGAAAGGTGAGAGACTCTCAGGAATGAACGGCAAATCGCTTTCCCGAGATCGTTGGAAAATGTTTGATATTATGCTTAATACTGTATTTGTATTGATTTATCGGACCCGTGTTGGCCAGAGTCGGGAGAATTGTTGGTTTCGGTCTCCCGAACATTGCACTTCTGTTGCAATCATTTCCAAATCATTGTAAGAGATCTGATTGGTATCCATACAGCATTAGTTCTGGCAAAGAGAGGCGAGAACATGGTCCGAAGTCCACTTGCCCTCTCCACCAAGTCCACCTCTCTGTGGAGAGAAAGAGGAAATAAGACAACATGGAGAGCTGGACTCAGATGGTCGCCGTTCAACCCGGCTTGGCTCATTTTGACCGGCCGGTACCAAATGAATGGGAACGAATGGAAGCCGGCGATCTGGAGATCTTCTGGCGGCTATTCTAAGCACGAGGTTACATTTCATATCATTCATTCCTTGATGATAACGACATTCGTTTATGCTGCTTCTTGACTGTGAGAGGCTGCTTGCACCTGATCAATTTCACATGTTGGAATGTAGGTAGTGTCTGGGTATCCAGACTTCTGGCATTCCAGCATATGATACGAAGGGCCAGAAGTTTACCTCTCTGACGATGATCTTTGTTCAATAATTCTCGTGTCGTGCGGGTATGGCGACAAGGGAGGATATCAATCCTTGATGCTTGATGCTTGATACTTGAGTCTCGAGATTGAACACCCTTGACGTGCCATGTGAGCTCGCGCGGGGTCCTCCTCACCCCACATCGTGCATCTTCAAATCTGCCACCACCTCTCAGGTCCATCAACAATAATTTTCTTTCATACTGACATTAGGTAGGTCCCGTCCTCGCAAGGATACGAAGAGGCACTGAGCTCTTCACCAACCAACCAACCAAATCAATCAAATCACAATCCATCAATCGAAACAGAATCTCTCAGCTCGAAATTTGCCCCTTTCTTCGCTGACCGTTTGTTGGTTTCCAGACTCAAGATCCGTACGCTCGTCAATTTTGGTCGCATCTGGTTAGTATGATCAGAAGATCTCCCCGATTGGAAAGCTTCTAGCGAGAGTCTGGCGTTTCCGTGCTAGCAAGGGATGAAGGGAGACTAGCAGGGTTGAGGTATGACTTGGCGATGCATGGAACTAGGATCTCGAGAGCACAGACGTTCGGATGAGGGATGGAGGTCATGGGTAGGATGTGATGTCTGGCTTCTGAGTCTGGCATTAGCTTAATCCGTTAGCAGGTAAGTATCATGTCTTGAATTACAAGTTGGGAATTTGGCTAGGATTGTTTGGATATATATCTTTGTTCCTCGAGCTCAAGATCCAAAGTCTCTGAGGAACAACCTGCGGTCTTGAATCGAAAGATATCTTGGTACCCAGGTGCGAGATTCGAGAAGATCTGCAGACTTTGTCAATGTGTTACAATGGATCGCTTCTGGTCATGATGCTGCATAAGACTAAATTGGAGCAGCACGCAAAATCTCGTCTACTGATGCACTTCGCTGCAGGAGAGCGGTAGTTGCTTGCAGCTGGTGCGTGAAATTTGTAAAGCGCTGGTGGCGGTCATGCGGAAACTGACATGTAATGGACTGCGGAGGCAACGGCCAGGAGCTAGCTCTCTCTGCTGATCTTGTAACGTTTCGTCAAACCATCTGATGACGAAAGAGCCATTAATATCCATCATCTGCAAGTTGCAGCCTTCATACGGGCTATATCCATTTATATGGTCAAGATCCTCGGCCCGTCGCGAAAATAGAGAAACTCTACTGTTCTGACTTGCTGCTGGCAGTGGCAACGACAGCAGTCTTCAAGGAGCTTCGTCTTTCTTTGCGCTTTGTGGTTTAGCCTCCTCTGGCTCTGCAGCCGCTGTTGCCTTAGATACTTTGTCTTTGTGATAGAGTTCCGCGAGGTTGAAACGCTTCAGTGCCTCCCAATCGCTGCCAACAACGCTCATTCCACACACCGACTGTGCAAATCGAATCAGCGAACGAGCTTCCAGAAATGCATTATGTGAGGCATGCAAGGAGCTGTCATGGGGAGTCTTACCTGAAAGATCTCCACGAGAATGACCTTGTCCGGAGTAGTGAGTTGCACCTTGTGCACGTTGGATATCGAGTCAGCGATTGACTTGATCACCAGATCTCGTTTGAGAGGAGCTGTGTGCGCCCGTGTTGTTGGTCGGATGGCATACTGTCCAATGTCAATGATGCACTATCGCCAAATATCTCCCGTTTGGAGCATGATCGTCCGCTGCATATTTGTGCGTCTCGCATCGTGATGCAAATGGATGCATCATCTCCATTCTGCAGAATGGAATTGATATCTGACTTACTGACGAATTTGGAATGTCTTCGCTGTCTTTCTCTTTCGCCGATGTCGGCTCCTCCGTTGCATCCGCAGCCATGTGGAAGTGCTTGTGAAGCACCGTACTTCCCAGATCCTGAAGTCCCTTTTCTGTAGCTTTTGCCATCAAAGTCATCGGCGTTAGTCGATTGACATATTTCATCCTCCTTACGCCAGGCTTCTCGACAACCTCCTTGCAAATCCTATGAACAAAGTCAACCGGTTCGATGGCTGGACCAGTCTTGAAGAATAGCACACAAGGAATCTCAAGATGGACGGGAGAGAAGAGCTTGGTCGTGCTTGACTTGTTGTCCAGCGCAGCGAGCTCTTTCTGAATCGATGCCTCAATATCATCTTCGTCCTCTGCGTCTTCGCCTGATCCTGGCTTGATACCATAGAATCGCTCAGCACACTTGGGCTTGTCAGTACAAATTTCGGAACGTATGGAGAGAGTGCTTACCTCTTCAAACATGACCTTCAGCTCTTCGGTGGCTCGCCCTTCCATGTTCTTGGCGCAGGTGGCCCAGATACCGACATCACCTGGCTCAATCTTCCCACTTCCTCGAGAAGCAATCTTTGCCTTCTGATGTGGTGTTTGCCATTTTCCACCGGATCCTCCCTGCTTTGAAGTCAGATCCCAGGAATACCAAAGTGTCTTAGATCATATCGCGTCTGACGTGAACAAATTTTGCTCAATATTCGAGGAGAGACAACATGGGAAGGGATCGTTAAATGAAAGGAGAAGTGAGAGAGAACAGGGGAGAGAGATTGTTGAAGAGCGCAAGCCAAAGAGAGCTCATGATCACCCAGCCTTGCGAGAAGTTGCTCGCAACATACGAGGCTTCATGATGACAACAGACAGTGAAGGACTCCTGGAACCTACCTTACTTCTCTTCGAGCCCCTCTCATCTCTATCACCACCAGATATTTCTTTCCGTTTGTTCGAGTCTGTCATTTGAGTTGTCGGCAGACGCTGATGTTGTTGAGCTAAGAAGAAATCGAGGTCACTCCAAATCAAGCCTTCAACCAATCGCGTAATCTATCTAGCTCCTGGTCTAGTGCGAGGCTGCATCTCGCACAGCCTTGTCTGACGAGGCTGTAGTTAGAACGAGTGGGAATTGAATATGTAAGGTTCATACAAGACACATCGTCTTGATCAAGTCTCTGCATGCAAAAGCTTTAAACAGTGTGCTATTATAATTCTCGTTATCGTCGTATCTCATTTATCCAATTTCTCCATTCGCCAGACCCCAAAACAATTCTGTCCTCCCAGACCCATCTAAATCACACGATGGTGGACTCTACTGTCTAGCATTATTCTTCGCCGCAGCCTCAGCAGTCAATTTAAGTCCCCTGGGTGCATCATCCTTGGGGATGTAAATCTCAACGAATTGCAAGACATCGGCCGAGTTGAACTCGTCGTCATGGAACAACTTCTCGACCTCATCCTTAGTCTTGATCTGGTATGTCCTTGCCTTTCCTTCTGGTGATCCAAAGACCTTGACGAGATCCTTGAATGCCCACTGTTGAATGTCATTGTAATCTGCATCCCATCCATGGATGAAACGCTCAATGGTGTAGCCGTCGTTACAGATGACAAAGATGATGGGCTTCAGTCCCAGCCGGATCATCGTGCTGACTTCTTGAGCCGTCAATTGGAATGAGCCATCACCAACAAAAAGGATCGTTCTCCGGTCTTCTCCTGCATCACGTGCTGCCAAAGCAGCACCTTGACAGGCCCCAACGGAGTAGCCAATTGAACCCCAGAGTACTTGACTGATGGCAGAAACGCCTTTAGGGAACTTTGTTTCCCAGATACCAAAGTTGGCTGTGCCGGTTTCCGTAATGACAATATCGTTTGCCTTGAGGAATTGGCCAACTCTTGGCCAGATCCATGCTTGTGTAATTGTGTCGGAGTTGTCCTGATTTTGCTCGACCTTGTTTACCATCTTCGGACCTGCCACTGCCGAGAGCTTGCTGAGGTCAACTTGGTTGATCAGTTTTCGTAGCACGCCGCGCATATGTACACCTGGATATTCCGAGTATCTGACGGTTACATGCGTGCTGTGGAAGTCGATGGTGTTGAGCTGAGATGTCTTGTATGTGAAGCCGGCAGTGTTGAAGTCGCTCTGAAATATGGTCAGTCAGTGGATTGACGGAATGGTAGCCAGGTCTTACCTTAATGGCCCCGATGGTTAAAATGAGATCTGAAGCTTCGACACGCTCTTGAACAGCAGCCTGACTTCCGTCACCAGCATATACTCCGCCATAATTTGGATGTTCTTCGTTGACTGCTCCTTTGCCCATTGGTGTAACGAACACAGGCAAGCCGGTCTTTTCAATTAAATCATGGACCTCCTCGAGCACTCTATGACGGACGGCACAAGCATCAACAAGGATGATTGGATTCTTCGCAGCCAAAAGGTATTTCAGGACGACTTCCACGACGTAATCCTCCTTATCCGGATTGTTCTGGGGGAAGTGGAGGTCGATGGGAGTCTCCAGTCTCTTTCCCTCGACTTTCTTCTGCACAATATCCGTAGGGAGGGTAATGTAGACTGGTCGACTCTTGAGCCAGCATTGTTGGAGTGTATGGTCGATGAGGATCGCGGCCTCGTTTGGATCGTTGAGCTTCGCCATGGCACATGAAATCTCCTTATTCATGTCCGCAAAGACCTAGAAAGAGTTAGTATTTCATAGACCTGCCGCGCTGAGTTGCGATCGCTTTCTGCAATGAATGAACAACTCTTGAGAGTAACCAACATTGAAATTCCCATTGCCTAGTGTATGATGTAGAAGCATTCCATCTCTTTGTGAGATCGTACTCGGAACTCCAACGATATGAACAATTGGAACTGCAGGAAAGATTGAAGTCAGTAATGCTTGGTGTATTCCGAACGAGATGCGTCTGAGGACTTACCATGCTCCGAGTAGGCGCCTGCAATAGCATTCATTGCCGAAAGTTCTCCAACACCAAAAGTCGTAACAATAGCAGAAATGCCCTTGATTCTGGCATAACCATCCGCCGCGTATCCTGGGAGAAGTCAGAATTATGTTAGGCGGGGGTACTTCTCGAACCTTACCAGCGTTGAGCTCGTTCACATTCCCAACCCATTGCAAACCAAGCTTTGGAATATAATCCAAAGCCACCAGATTGTAATCACCCGGAAGGCCGTGAACTGAGCGTACACCCATCTGGTGCAGTCTTGTAAAGAGATACTCTGCAACATCGACCGGACGCTCAAGAGCCAAAGTCCTGATATCTGGAGGAGTTGCCGTCATTGTGTAAAGAGCTTATCGAAACTGTATTGTTGAATTGTACGGAATGTGAGGTAATTGCGTGTGAGAAAAGTGCAATGGGTAGAACAGTTAAGAAATTGGGCTCTTGCTCATTGAAGTACCTTTTTTTCTGGACAAGCTGCCGAAATCCGCAGAAGCTTGTTGAGCTCATCAGCCCACCTACCTATGACGATGCAGCACACCACGCCACTTCCCGAGACGCGCCGAATTGGTGTATTGCAGGGTCTGGACTCACGTGGTGGTGGCTACCAACCGGTTCACGGTCCGATTGAATTTTCAAAGCTGCGGAACTCTGTTATTGAAAGTGCGCTGATTCCTGTCTGCAGAAGAGGCTGTTGTGAGAGGGATTTGAAGAAGATAACAAGAGATGCCCAAGCGCGCCGGCCAAAATGTCTTGGCAGAAGTTCGACAGAACACGATAACAGCCAGCCTCGAGAGTGATAAGCCACAGCCCTCATTTATTTACCCACCCGCTCCAAACTGACGGATGGTTGGTTAAACGTCTCTTCCCATGCAAATGCGGGAAACATATTAATCAAGATGCATAATAGAGTGTCTGATATGATTATCGACACACAGTCTGGTGTCTTGAACAGATAGGACAGATCCTATTGCCAGCATTGAAAGCATTAAGTATGGCGCCACAGTCGGATCGCGAATCCATGTGGATCAATCGTGGGACAGCGAAGAATGACGTTACGTTCTACTAAAGCACAACGTAAAGTGGACGATACGACCTGAATCACCTGAATCGGAAGGAAGTTTTGGGCCTGATTGATCTGCAGTTTGGTCTAACACGTACGAATGATTCCACTCTTTTCGTGCATGAAAACCATCCCCAGATTTCTCGGGAGTGCCATGTATTGTGCTGGTTCAACATAGAGTACAACAGCAAACAAACCTCGAGCCCTATTTGCGACAATATAACGGGTTGATGCCAATTTCAAAGAATAAAATTATCGAACTTCATTTCCATTTTGTCCGCCCCAAGCTTTTCAAGGAGCAAGGCCTGAAGAAAAGAAATCCGAAGAGGTAAACATGTTTGATGTCTCAAATGTCAGTTTGAGAGTTGTTTCTGACTTAAAACCATGCGCAATTGTCATAAATTGCAGGGCAATTGTAAGCTGACCATAGGGCTGAGAGGAACTGTATCTCAAGTACTAGGTTGATTCTAGTAGAGTGCATATTACCAAAACTTGCACTGTCAACAATGTTGTCGAACGCAATAGGTGGATCTCGCTAACAGCCTGCCTGGACAGGAACTTGACAGGTGATGGCAAGAATTCCTAGGTACAAACTGGAATTAGACGAACAGTCGCATGCTCAAACGATTCTTTATTCGTTGGTCGAAGATTTAGATTCTCGGCCATAATGTTGTCAGGATGACCTTAGTATGCTCATTAATGAGGAGGACAAACCAAGTGGAGCAAGCTATTCTAAGCAGGTCTCCTCTGGGTCAGTCGATACCGTACGGCTTATTTCGCGAAGTCGCAAAGAGTCCATACAGCTTTGGAGATCATTCTCCAAAGCTCAAATTGATCTTGTTACATCACCGACTGTTTATATTTAATGATCGTTGAAAATGCTGGGCGTTTTCGCTTCCGACAAAACAAATAACGGCTTCGTGTGGTTGGCCACAGCCGGGCTGACTTGTTTCGCAGCCACGCGCGCTGATCCCTGTCGCATCCGCCCAGACTTCGAGACCTTCATGGGATTGGATACGAAAGAGAATGCCCAAACCACCTGCAGTCTCTCCAACATTGTCGACGGTGTCGCAGAACCGTACCACATCACCGCTGTATCTGCTATCTTCATAGAACTCGCTGCTCGCCGCCTGGCAGTCGACTGCCACTCGACTCGCGATAGCATCGCGTCGGCCCCCGTGGATCGAGTCGACCGAGGGAGTACGACGCTTCGACCCTTTGTCCTTTGAAGCAACGCAAGACAAGACAGCAAGGGGCAGGCGGATATCACCGAATTTCACACGGCTGGCCTGCTGAACAAAGATGCGCGGATACGATGACCAGTTCGCGCCCACGATCCTCATCAGCTCGATCGAACAATTCAGATGCTCATAGAGTTCCCGCGCCTTCACCCAGAATCACTTCACACGCAGACTTCCAAGTCTCCGATGGGATTATCTTGAACGACGTACCTCAATACAACTTAACTAGCTCTTCAAATTTGCTGATACCTCTTTACGGAGTAGGATCTCCGTACCCAACTCTTGCCTCGTCCAGCACTCCCTCCCGACCTCGAGCTAGATCCACCGCTGGCGATCCACTGCCATCTCCCTCTTTCTCATCGAATAATTCATACAGACCGTCTACACGGTCTGGTCCCAGTGTCCAGATGTATCAACCAGGGCAGAGGCATCCGTCTGCTGCGGCGCAATATGTACCTCCTCCACCTCCCCCGATGTCCCCTCCTGCCCAGCCGCATATGATGTCCATTCCACCTCCTCCACCACCGCCTCTTCGAAATGTTGCATCTCAGTCGCATCAACACGGCAACGTTATAATTCCTCCACCTCCAGGCCCTCCGCCTGTCTCGAATTGGCAAGGCAGCTGGGGCCGGTCATATGATGCAAGAGGTTTCCCTCTACCACCGCCCAATCCTCCTGCCAATAGTCAACACCAGGCATATAACCCCGGACAGAATTATGTTGCCCACCAACCCCCACCATTGTCGATACCACCTCCGCCAGCAAGTGAACATCAGATGTCAGCGACGTATATACCACACGGGGACTCATTTGGGCCAGGTGTTGGAATCCCAGGGTTTGGCAGGACTCAAGAGCCGAGCTTCAACAGAGGCGATAGTGCAGAGTTTTCTGCCGTATCGGACAGCTCGAGGTCAACATCTAGAAATACTGCCGAGACGGGTCTATCTACACCTCTAGATGACGGAAGTAGTTATTATCAGGACCGAGATCGGATGTACCAATCCCAGACTCCTGTAAATCGATTCAACAACATTCATCTACCCGAATACAACCCACAAGAGTCTGCAACCGGATCTTTTCTCAATACGCAACATTCGAGCAGAGTCAATCATCAGCAGCACGCTAGCAATTCCAACACTCCAATATCTCCTAATGAAGCGGCGTCGAGATGGCCGATGGATCAAGTCCTTCTTTGGCTTGCTAATAATTCATTCTCAAATGACTGGCAAGAGACTTTCAAGGCTCTGAACATTTGCGGTTCTGTTTTTCTCGAACTTGGAAGCGGACACGGTGGAAGGGGAAATTTTGGTATGATGCACCAGCAAGTTTACCCTCGACTCGCAAAAGAGTGTTCTAGCAGTGGCACCGGTTGGGACCAAGCTAGAGAGCGCGAGGAGGGCAAAAGAATGCGCCGTCTGATTAGAAGCATCGTCACGGGGAGACAACCAGATGGGAAGCCATCTCACGTTCGTCGAGAATCTTCGACTGCAAATATCCAGAGTGCAGGCACCGAGGGAACTGTGGAAGGCTCTCCAAATCTTGGCCGCGAGATACATGTTTCTACGCCGAGTACCGCAAATGGAGACGATGACAGTCCCGGAAAATCTATGTTCAAAGGACCGGGTCCTGGTTTTGGAACCAGGCGCTTCTCTGGTCGCAGTACGACTATGCCAATTCTTGCTGCCAGTGGGCAGTTGGCGGATTCCGACACATATAATTCGCAGAATAGAGGTGGGCATCGAAACGCTCTTCGGAATATCGAAGGTGACGGTAGTCGCCGGCACAGTCCCAGTGCTAGCAGCGAGACTGGCGAGTTCAGAGGCCCAACGCTTCGTTTGGAAGGTAGCCCGAAAAGCAGTAGCCCTGGAGCATTTGCAAATTTGCACACCCCAAACAGTGGCGGGCTCTCAGCGTCTCCTCATACCAGGAGTTTTGGACACCGTGCCAGCAATAGCACTGACTCCATATCTTCGAATGCTGCTATCTATGGCTCTGGAGTTCCGCCAGGTGCCAGTCAAATACTTCGCGGTGGAATGGGTGGAGCGGTGGGTGAACTGAATCTTGTCCGCAACCAAGAAAGTCGTCGGCATGGTGTTGATGGCGCTCGCCCCTCCCCATCGGACCCTGGAGATCGATCTGCCACTTCAGAACAGCCAACCTCTGCGAAAGAATCAAAGGGTTTCCTTAAGCATTTCAGAAAGAAGAGGAAGGAGGATGGGGCGGGCCCGTCACCTGAAGAACCAAATCTCGAGTCACCGACTAGTCCATCATTGAGCTTCAAACCAGGACCTTTTATGGCCAATGGTAAAGATTCTAGCGAGACATCCCTTGATCGACCATCTTCGACTTTTTCTGCTACTGAATATGACAAGTTTGCTCACACTTCTGGATATCGTGGCCGTCGAAATGTACCTGGGCGAAACTTCATCCTGCTCACCAGGGATGGGCTTAATTATCGATTGTGCGACGTTACTGATGTGGACTCTGCTTCTGATCTTCGGAGTGTGGTTTGCGCGACGCTTGGTGTAATGAACGATGATTTCGTGCAGATATTTCTCACTGATCTAGGTAGAAGCGAGCATGAGGAAGCACTTGATGATCAAAAATTGCTGCTTCATAGAAGAACGAAAGCCGACCAATCTGGGACTCTGAAGCTATATGTTCGGGCTCCTAACTCTGCGTTGCCACTGCCAGCACCTCAATCTGCGGGCTTCGCGACGAACTTTGATAACAAGCTTGGACTTTCTCCCCGCCTTCCTTCGAGTACCCCACTAGACGAAGATGCGTACGCAACACTGAATGGGACGAGGCAACGCTCGAGTTCTTCTCCGCCAAGTTCTCGACAAAATACTATCAAGGCAACAGGTCCTTCAAGTCGTGATGCATCTAATCCACCAAGCGCACAGGCACAATCGGACGCCCTTCGCGATCGTTTAATGCAGTTCCGCAATTCTCAGGCAGAAGGTGGTGAAAGGCAGCTTCCTGAATCCGAGAGACAAGCTTTTATGGAACTAGCTGCTAGCGAGCACAAAGCTGAGATGGAACGGAGACAAAAGGCATACCTGGCCAAAAAGAAGGCAAGCAAGGAGACACCCACTACTGCTGACGCTTCCTTTGGCATTGTGGGTCGCAATGTTGATTTTGATCAGCCACGAAACTCTCCCTTTGAAGACAAGAAGCTAGATAGCCTCTTTCCTCAGAGGAAGCCCCCACCGCCTCCCGCCGAGTCAGCCACCCTGATCAAAGCAAATTCTCTCAGCAAGAGAAGCGGGCAACAAGCACGTTTGTCGCTCACGAGTGTGGAGAGTGAGGGGAAACGGATGTCTGGTGGGGATCAACCATTTCATTATCCGTCTCAAGAGATGTCCGAGTACGCTAAACGAAAGCCTGTGCCTCCCCCATCACCACAAGCTAGTAGCGGCATAGCAGCAGCTCTCTTTGGAATGGGTAGTCGATTAGGAGCAGTGGGCCACCCCAGTCCTAGCAATGCTCAATCCCAGAGCAAGAGATCGCCACCTGGGAGCAGCGACCAAGCCGAGAGAGGACGAAGTGCAATGTCAACAGTTGATTTTGGGACAAATGGCTCACAGGGTAGTAGCCCGGCAAGATCTAGAAGTGGCACACCTGGTAGTACGACTTGGAGCAAAGGCGATCAACCATTCATCGTTCCTGACTATGGCGAGGATGGTGGTGCAAGCCTGACTCGTGACCGTTCGCTATCTCTGAAAATACCAGAGCATGCAGCAACCAGTAGAATTCGGGAAGAAGAGACTCGACGAGTCCCGTCCCCCGTGGATTTGAGTCCTAGCAGTGCACATTCAACACCAGGAGTCAACACTCCCGGAAACCGAAAGTCGTATGGGCCAAACTTGGATTTCACCGAGTCCAATGTCGATTTCAAGAATTCTCCTAAGCAAACACCACAGACAGATTCCGACGATGATTCCGATGATGGGCTTTTTGCAGTACCAATTGCATCTCGTAAGCCTGAAAAGAAATCAAGCATGAGAAGAGTCATGGCAAACGACGGCAATCATAGCGATTCGGATGGCATTGGGAAACGACCAAGTTTGACCATAAGGACGTCGAGATCCAAGAAGGGTCTATCAGTCTCGTTTTCATCGCCTCAGAACGCCAATAGCGCATCAAGCGTCAACGCTTCAAGAACGCCAGAATTTGAGGACGATAGTGCTCGAGGGTCTGGTAAACGACCACAGCGCCGCAACCCTGGTTCAGCAAACTCTGAGGGTGGCTGGTCAGCTGAATCTTCAGAGGACATGAGCGCTAAATTGCTTCGACGTGAGTCTTTTGCAAGAGAAGATGTATGGGCAAGCAGACCTCCTGCAGAAGCACTCATTAATCATCTCGATGCCTTCTTTCCCAATCTCGACTTGGATCAGCCTGTTCTAGAGACGACTGCAAATACATCACCACCTGTATCACCCATAGCGGAACAGGAGACCTTGGAACAGCTTGCGGCTGCCCAAGCCGGCATGACTATGGGCGACAGCTCGACGACAAACACGATCCGCTCAAGCCTATCATACAATGACGGTGATACTCTCGGCTCGGATGAATCTACTCTAAAGGCTTTGGAGCGGCCAGGATCTATGCAAAGTATCGCTCAGAGAAATGTTCGGCGTTCAGGTGGCTTAGGACGTATGAAGTCCATTCGTGAGGTCGCAAGAGGAGCACACGAAGCCAACAAACGATTTACTGCGCCCGTCCAGCAAGGTGGTCCTTCAAGTACAATGCTTCGACGCAAGAGCACCAAGATGTTCGGAGCCAATATTGTCCAGATCAAGCCAAAACGTGGCAGCATGATCTTACCTCAGATACCCCAAGATACAATTCCAAAGCGACAAGCCACTTTCCGGTGGTTCAAGGGTCAACTGATTGGTAAAGGCACGTACGGTCGAGTGTATTTGGGAATGAATGCTACGACTGGAGAGTTCCTTGCTGTCAAGCAAGTTGAAGTCAGCCAAAAGGCTGCGGGCAACGACAAGGAGAAGATGCGAGAGATGGTTGCAGCCCTTGATCAGGAAATTGACACGATGCAGCACCTCGACCACGTTAATATTGTGCAATACCTTGGATGTGAGCGAAAAGAAATGTCTATCAGTATCTTCCTTGAATATATTTCTGGTGGCAGTGTCGGAAGTTGTCTACGAAAGCATGGCAAATTCGAAGAAACCGTGGTCAGCTCTTTGACCCGACAGACCCTTTCTGGCCTCGCATATCTTCATAGAGAAGGTATCCTTCATCGAGATCTGAAAGCAGATAACATATTGTTAGATCTAGATGGAACGTGCAAAATTTCCGATTTTGGTATTTCCAAGAAGACTGACAACATTTATGGAAACGATGCATCGAACTCTATGCAAGGATCTGTATTCTGGATGGCTCCTGAAGTGGTCCGATCTCAGGGCCAAGGTTATTCAGCCAAGGTAGACATCTGGTCTCTTGGCTGTGTGGTTCTCGAGATGTTTGCAGGTAGAAGACCTTGGAGCAAGGAAGAAACTGTTGGAGCCATCTATAAACTTGGCAGTCTGAACGAGGCTCCACCCATTCCCGATGATGTTTCAATGAACATTAGCCCCGTTGCTGTGGCCTTCATGGCCGACTGTTTTACGATGTAAGTTGGTCTAGACTTATCTTCAGGCTTCATACTAACAATATCTAGTGATCCTTCTGAGCGTCCAACCGCTGATACCCTTCTTTCTCGACATCCTTTCTGTGAGCTGGACCAGAACTATAATTTCCTCGATACGGACTTGTACGCAAAGATCCGTGGCGCATATTAAGGGTCTGGCTGGGGCAATTTACGGCGCTGGAAACATTTACGAATAATGACAATGGGCTGCATCTGTATTGATATTGTTCTTTCACTATACCATACCTCATGTGTTTTCTTTTGGTAAATAGCGCAGGCGTGGACTTGATTCTACATGCTATATTGGGATGACTATGAAAGTCTCTGTAGGAGTTGTATATTAAACTAGATGCAATTATGAGCACTGTATGAAAGGAACCCAATTCTCAAATTTGTAAGCCCTCGAACTGTGAAATTGCCGAATCCACATGCACATATCAACAGTGGCGCCCAGCCTTCTTTCATTGGCCAGACTTAATTTTCCTCAGCCTTGTGTTCGCTTAAAAAAATATCCCAAGTGCTCAAGACTATCAAACCCAGTCCTTACATCGATATTGTCCGAATACAGGTTTCCTCGGGCTCGTCCATTACAGATACGCATCTACCCAAGCACCTGACCAACGAACATGGCACCGTATGACAGCGATTCGTCTGGTGGCGAAGAAGACGACTACACGGAGACGAACGTTCTACTTGGGTACGCCTCGAAAGAAGCCTCGGACGATACTATCAGCTACCTTGGAGGGAGACCAGTATGTCGCATATTATTCAAGCCCTCAATACAATTAAGAAAGGTGTTCGAGTGGTGGATCTTCAGCAGTCAATGCTGACTTCCATTCTCCTTAGACATGGCTCGACCCCACTACCCCGCCTTCAGCAGCTCTTGCGAAATGCAAAGTCTGTAACGATTTGATGGTCCTACTCCTACAACTGAACGGAGACCTACCAGAGCAATTTCCCGGCCACGAGAGACGACTTTATGTTCTGACGTGTAGGAGGAAGACGTGCCGGCGCAAGGAAGGCAGCGTCAGGGTGCTGCGGGGTGTTAGGATCACAGAGGCCGCGAATAAGAAGAAGGATACAAAGCCCGCAGAACCTCAAGTGGAGACACAGCCTACAAAGCCAGCGGTGGATCTGGGAGCGGCACTGTTTGGTGGAAATCCATTCTCAAACTCGAGTACAGCTTCTGCGAACCCATTCTCGACCAGTTCTTCAAGCGGGCCCTCAAACCCATTCTCAACATCCACGTCCACGTCTTCGAGCAATCCTTTCGCATCTCCTGGATCAGCACAGCTATCAAAACCTGCAGAACAGCCAGCGCAGCCATCATCCCCCACAGCCGACCTCCCCAAAACTTTCGCCTCAGCCCTCTCCCTCAACAACCCCACGCCCAAATACGGCCCC